>JABWIB010000403.1:115566-126633 GCA_016617825.1 Platyplectrum ornatum
AAGCAAGCCCTCCTCCGCTCCATTGCCTTGCTCCCTTAGAGGTATAATTCCTTCCACCTATGCATTGCTTTGCCCTATGGCAGCTGCTTCTTTATGCCACTTTGGTGACTCAACTTGTACTGGCAGAATGACTTGGACAGGCTTTAGCAACCCCTNCAAATTNCAGAGGTGCAAGTTCTTGTCACTATCACATGCTGAATACACTACTGGACCACTATTCTGTGGCTACCGGTTTCATCTGCTGTTTGGTCATAATCCCTCATTTAGAGTTAGTTTATCACTGTGGCTAATTGTCTCCTGAGCTGTTTTTTGACATGGATTTATCTAACTCCCTATAATGTCTACGGTGTGGACTTCCTACTGCATTCTTACACCATTGCTTCTGGGAGTTCCGCAGGCTGGCAAATTTTGGCCTGGGGGGCAAGCCCACAGCAGTGGCCCATAAGTAACAGCCCATAAATTGTAACAGCCCATATATATATATATATATATATATATATACTGAACGGCCGGCCCGGGTGCCTTCTGGCACATGCCAGCCTACCCCTGGAGTTCCGTCTGATTTGCAGGTTTTGGGGACAGGCACAGTTTTTCTCTAATGGGCGTTTACTGGATGACCTGCCGTTGTTCCCAGAGTGGGCTATTTTGGGCTTTCCCCCTCCATGAAACTTAGCAGATATGCCAAACAAATGTATACTATTGTATCAGCAGTGGGGCGGTAGTGTATTTTGCAAACCTGGATTTATCCCCGCCCGCCTAATAATGCCTCGGGTAAATTCTTTTTCTTTAGTATGGAATGAATAGATGCAAGTGTGATGAAGGAGAGGATGGTCAAGCACCTTGTGCTGTATTAAGGATACATGTGATACTGACTATGAAAGATGTGTTTCTGCATCTCTAGTTTTGAATTGTTACTGTTTTGTGTTTTGGTTTTATAACAATATGAACAGATATGCAGATTGTGATTAATTAGCATTTACATACCCCAAAGCCATTCTTTGAAGTTATAGCAAATAATTCTCACTGCCTTAGAGTATATGTACCTAAAAATAACATCATTCTGATTTTCATGTGCATTGTAAATTTGTTTTGCAAAAATAAGCGGGAGGGAGTGGTACTGGGATTTTGGGATTTTATATTCCTTTATTAGCAGAAAATTAGCTGAAAAAATAGACCCCAAAAATATTAATGATTACAGCCACCCATTGTAGTACATCGGTAGAATATTAATGATTACAACCACCTGATGTAGTACATAGGTACAATATTAATGATTACAGCCACCCAATGTCGTACTGCCATGATAGCCAGACTGTGTACACTTTTTTTTATTGCCAAACAACTGGGCTTGATAATGCTATGGATTTGGCTGTGTAAGAGAACAGGGCTATTAAAACTGACGTGGAGGAGTATTTGTTTTACACTTAACCATCTAATATTGATATTAATTGCTATTTATTTATTTATTGCTAATATTATTATTATTGCCCTGCATATATACAGGGCAAGTTACCACTTATGATTATCCAAATGTCAGTACTCCTTCACATGCAGGTAAACTTGCATGTCAATATAGTATCTGTAATTTTACATGGACGAAGCACTATCACCTGCACTGGACTGCACTGCACTTGCACTATTGTTGCCACCACTTACTGACTACACTAGTAAAAGAGGAGCAAACCACACGTCTTTTGCTTTTATCTTAATTCTTTCTTTACTTATAGAAGGCAGCCGTAGTTCTAGACAGCATCCTCATTACAATTTCACAAACTTTCACTGACTTGTACAGAATGTCAGCAGCATGTTACAGAAACCCACCACTGACAGTTTAATAAGCCGGTAAAGTGAGGCTGGCGACATCTTTAACACGTAAAAAGAAATCACGTACATCACAGCGCTTCAGGTGCATTGAATTCAGACACAAATGAAATCTGTTGAGGTTCCGTAGTAAATCATTAATGATGCACTGCAATGCTCAGCAAATAGTAAACACGACCCCTAGAAATACAGTTTACCTATGAAATGTAACATGTACCCCATTAAACATATAGGGGAATACTTACTCTGCTAATTCTGCATGGCTAAGAATTCGTTTAACATTTTACTTGAGACACATTTGGATATGATGCCCAATATCTACTTCCACCTGACAGGGTACATGGAACATATGTTATTTCAATGTATTTTTGTCATTTGCTGTGTAATGAACCTTTCTGTTACATATTGATATAAACAAGCTTATGGACCGAAACATGACTTAATACAAAGGCCTAAATTTACTAAGCGGTGAGATTGCAGTGAGATTGAAAAGTGGGGGATGTTGCCCATAGCAACCAATCAGATTTGAGCTTACATTCTCCAGTATGTAAAATGAAACTGAGAGCTTGAATCTGATTGGTTTCTATGGACAACTTCCCCACTTAAAAAAACATCGATGTTGGCGGCGGGGAGGTGGAAATATTGCCACCCATTCTCCTGATCTTTAATAATTTTTTTTTTTTTTAACACTACCGCCCTGCTGTCGCCAATTAATGGCTTAATGGGCTTTTAATGAATGCTCTATGAACAGTGTTAACAGAGGTCTGCCAACTGATCCAGAGCACTTGCATGTTTTCCAGCAGGAATATGCTGATATGCAGACCCTCCAACATGACCCATTCCACCAGGTACAAAATACTCTGTTCTGGAACTTCCAGCAATCAGTTACTATGGTAACCACCATTGTTACATTACTCAGACATCAGTTAGTTCGTTATAACCAGGTGAGTGACAGCTGAAAGCCCAGGAGCGGAGTATTATGTACCTGGTGGAATGGGTTATGTTGGAGGGTCTGGATATGTGCATGCACAGATCGCCTTGATAAGCACAGAGATGAACGCACAACAGCTTATTTAAATGAGGAACTTTTCTCTTCTCTCCCTTATTCCATTTAAATAATCTCTCCATTTCAATAATTCACCACTCTACATCAGTGCTGAACTTGCACCATATACTGACATGGTGCAAGTTTGGTGTAAGTCAAAGAAGCAGGTAATTGTCCAATGGACAATTACCCGCTTCCAAATAGTTTTTAATAAATAAAAAAAGTCTTTGAGATAAACGTATTTTATTAAATATGTGTGGGTTTTTTAACATTTATTAATTTTTACTTTTTCATTATTAAAAGCTGGCATAGTACTCACGGCAGTTACTATTCTGGCTTTCCTGAATGAAACTAATGTGAATATATTTTATATTACTGGAAAACCATTCAGGAAAGCCAGCATAGTAACCAGTACAGTACTATGCTGGCTACAAGCAAAGACAGTGTAGAGGCTCCAGCTATATAGCCATAGCCTCTGTGCTTCTGCCATAGAGGGGCAAAGCGGGTGCTCCTTTGCTTGCGTGTTATTCTGCAGAAACATTCAACTCTGAATTAAATCTGGATTAATACTGTGAATCAAGTCCACGGATTCTGTCCTATATTACTAGACAAATGATATAGTGTCTTATTAAACAAGATGAGACAGCAGTGAAAGCCATGATTTACTTACAGTGCTCTGTATTGATTGTAGTGCAAGAGTGGTGTCCCAGTGGCTATCAGCTGTTACACAGCAAACACTGACTATGAGTAACTTTCTGCTCTTTCTGATGGATGCTGCAAGGCTTAAGTAGGATGTTAATCATTTGATGGATGAAGACAAATGAAACCAGTAATAATGTTAACACTGTACCATTTCAAACCGATATTAATAAGACCAGTCAATGTCAGGATTCTCTGTGCAATATACTAAGTTATAAATCTAAAACGTTTAACTTTATTTACCATTTATCTTGATATAAATAATAATAATCATCATAATAGTAATAAATAATTTATTCATATAGGACTTTATATATGAATCAAACAAATGATACAGGCACAAGAAACATCTGTTTTGTGTTCAGTCTAGTGTTACCATTGCATAAAGAGTTTTGTATAAAACAAACCCCTAAGATATTTTGAATTCCACGTATATGCATATAAACATATACGCCAAGCCTTGTCTTCTGAGGTCTGTGTAACATAGCCATCTTGTCTCACGTATTTCCGAAATAAGGAGAAACCAGGCTTTATTGGGGGTTATTTAAGATGTACTTGACATGTTGTGTCAGCGAAGACTTCATAGTCATTTCTCATCTTAAGCACATTCCTTCACACATGAACCACAGTGATAAACACTTGGATTGAAAGCACCTATTGCAAATATAAGTTATCCTCCCAGTAATATCAACAAAAGTGCAAGCTACAGAAGGATTATGGACCAACAGACAGCACTCACATTCATAGGACTTACTTTGTATCGCTTCACATTTTTGGCGAGGTGCTATGAACACATAAGTTACAAAGACATTATGGGCCATATCCAGGCTTCATCATTTTGTTGGCTTTTCCACACTACTGACACATGCAAATATGTGCTAGATGGCCGGAATGTTTTCTTACCGGCCCAAACTTAAAAAGAATGGCAATTCCTACAAAGGGGCTGGATGGAGCTCAAATGTGGGTATTCCCTCTTAGTCAGTTTACAGCATGCTCATTCCCTTATAAAGCACACCAATCCAGACCGGTGCATTTTTTGGAATTTAAGTGAGCTTTAGATATAAAATAAAAGATAGGTCCAGGATGTCACGTGGTAGAAGTGGTTAAAATGCGCAATGAATGGATGCAGAGCTTATGGATCAATCCTCTTTTTTGCTCTGTTAAACAATCCAAACAAAATGGTAAGTCTGGATCTGGCCCTAGATTATCCTCTTGTATGCCCACACCCATGGTGTTTGGACATGTGCAATAGTTATGATTACGTTTTGAAGGCATAGTTTGCAAATCATTTCGACTTGTGACAATGTCTCAAGCAGTTACCAAGAAACACACATAAATGAAAGAAATATTTAAATATTAAACATCTTCCTTTGTAGCAACCACGGCACATGTTTAATAAAGCCTACTGAATGTACTGGTTGCCTTGTTCTGACAGATATAAGGCTGGTTTAAACCACTGATGTGTGCAAAACCTGTAATATTAATTTAATATAAAGAAACAACCCAGAATCTCTCAGGAATGGCCATGTGCTTCACTTGCATTGCTCGTGATCTGTAAACTCATCCAATTCCATATCTGAGTCAAAGAGTGAATGTCCCGTGAAATCAGTATCTGGGGTTTGAGAAATGCTGTTTGTTCCCTCATCATCAAAGGTCCCTGTCCTAGAATAAAAGCTGAAGTCTTGCAGAGGAGTATGTGTCTTGCTGTCCTCCCCGCTGTCATCTGACTCGTACAGAGAGTTATCATTGGCATCGTGCCACTCCGGCCAGAATTTCCTTCTTATTCTTTCGCAATACATGGCCAAATTGATCAGTTCACCTGTACAGGAAGAGAATGATATTATAAGGTAAGACCTGCACAAATAATATGGCATTTCTACTGTATTCTAAATTCTTTTCCAATGAAACCCAGTTCCTCTTTACTGGCCATTCTACAGAGTGTCATAGTCAATGTCATTATGCAGAAACAAATCCTTAGCTTGCATCTGTTTTGGATTCTTTAGTCAAAGTTTTAAAAGTACAGATCTAAAATAAGAAACTTGTACGTAACCTTAATATGTATTAATCTGTATGATTCATTTGTATGATTATTAATATAATATACCTACAGATTTTAGAAGATGAAGGGGTATATTTACTAAGAGGTGAGATTGCCGTGAGATTGAATAGAGGGGATGTTGCCAATAGCAACCAATCAGATTTGAGTTCACATACTCCAGTTTGTAAAATGAAACATAGAGCTTGAATCTGATTGGTTGCTATCCTGTAATCCTGTATCATTTAACAATAAATTGAAGAGCACAATATCATACTGAAACATACTGACATATTACAACTGTCCTCATTATTATTAATAATTCTCATAGATAAAAATGTTTGTTTAATAAAATACTGTATGTTGAATACATTTCTCATGAAGAAACATAAAGGGTGTATTTTTGTGTGCAACTTTATAATCAGACACTAGGTGGCAGTATACCCTAACAAACTGATTAGACAACAGACATTATTCTTTTACTCTATAGCATATTTAAATGGGGTTTTTGAATCTCTGTCCCAAATAATAAAGGTTTTCATGATTTTCTCAAATAAATATAATCTTTTATAAATTAGCCAATAATATTTTATGGTCAGATTTTGGGTATCTAATAATATTTTATGCATGGCACCCATAATATTTGGTCTCACATACAAAAGGCAATCTCTGACCTGGTATAGTATGGTTGAAAGACAACAGTTCATCTACTCACACTAAAACACCAACAGGGTAGGTTGACTATCTTCTATATGACAAGGTTTGTAACTCAACATCTGTCGGCTGCAATATTTTTAATACTGACACTTACTGTGTTAGTGATTACAATCATTAAGAATACAGGGAACAGAGAAGAAATAGGGCCAGTTTCAGATTTACATTCACATATAAGCTGGCCATACACAATACAATAAATTGTTCCAATCAACCAGCTTAAAGCTAGGTACACACGGTAAGATAAATTGTTCTAATATAAAGATTTTTTCAAGAGTGGGTAAAACCATGATGAATTGCAGGGGAGGTAAAATGAATGTCAGTGTTAGCATGCAGGAAGAATACTTTATTGTTGCATGTTGCACACAGATACTGACCAGCGTTACTGTTACACTGTTATTAGACTTGTGCTGGAAACATAATCTCTCACCTGTAATACTGATTGCAATTAATTTAATTTACCCCCCTGCAATTCAACATGGTTTTGCCCACTCTTGAAAAATCTTTCGTTTGGAACCATTTATCTTATAGTGTATGGCCAGCTTAAGTTATGAGTGTATGTCATCAAAGTGTACAGGTTACAGTGGTGGAAGAAATATGTTAAATACTTTTAAATAATGTTTAAATGTAAGCAATCATAGTTGGCATATTAGCCATAGTCATATACATTCCATATGGAAAGTTATACTGGACAGCACAGGATTATTGCTTTTAAGAGGTCATTAATTTAATGAACACATAATAGAACTGTTGTAACATTATATTCACATATTAAGCAGTAATTACCTTTAATTAGCCTTTCAGGTCTTGTTCCTGGCAGCGTCCACATTGCCTGAGCCAAATGTCCAAAAACTGTGGCATCTAAGGTTGAAAATTTTGGCCCCATAAGATACTTTTTGTCACCTAATGACAACAATGTTTTGATTTAGTGACTTAAATATATCTGCTATATTTTATATAAATAAGCATTCAAACATGCAAGAAATCATCAGATAACAGGGCATTGCTCACAAACAGATAGTGTGGGAGGTAGAGGGAAACACCCAGAGACTTCTTTCATGTCTGAGATTGGTACCTTCTGTTTGGGTGTCCTGTTTCATTCACTCACTTAATATACCATATAACCATATAATAAGTTTTCACTACCTACACCTAAATACTGGTGGCAACCAAGTACCAGGGAACAAGTCTAGCTCTGGAAAAAGGTCTGCTATGTGTGAACAGTTCAGCAACCAGTCCTGCTATATCCAATACAATACTAAATTAATAATGGAAAACCCCCGACATATCCATCTGAACAGGGCCTGCATAATCTGAACTGTAAATTTGCCATTATTTAAATATTACTAAATATATTCAAATGGTTGCATTGTTTTATAATAATGTATGACATGCAACATTTTTATATTTACCTGCATACATATGTCTTAGCACAGTTCCTAGCTCTTTCACTAATTTACTGAATAGCAGGGTGTAAAATGGCAGATCATATTGCACTGGAAATAAAGGGGTTTAATACTGACCACTAGCAATTAACCTGTGCTGTTTTGTGTGAATGCTGTACCATGCCCCATATTGAGAGTTTGCTACGTAAGGTATTGTTCAGTGGAGAGACTACAATGGTCTAATTTGCGACATTTAACAGATATTTCACATAACAGCATTGTAAGTCAGAATTCGGACTTTCATTATTATCAGTCATGCTTTTTAGTGGAAACCACATAATAATAAGTGAAACTACTGGTATTTTTACGCCTGCTAGTCTCATGTACTGTAATCAAATATGACCACATCCTTGAGTTGTCAATGTAGCTAATAATACCTTATGTAGCCAGTAATAGCAGCATGCCAATTAAATAAAGAAATCTGCAAATTAAAGAAGTGATTGTATAAAAAAAAAACATTGTAATTCTGTTCACTTCAAGCACTACAAATAAATATAATAATAAAATTTTATATTAGCATTTACTCCCTCCTCAAACATACAAGCTCTGAATGTCTAACAACTAATATCACTAATATTCCTGAAATACAGTTGTCAGTTCTATAAGAGACATCCATGTAAGCTGACAGATCATACATCTTTGTGGATGGTATACACTGGAATAATTGGTAAGAAAACATGATTCAAAAATAGAAAATACTATTTCTATTAAGCTTCATTTAGATATTACAATAAAAATAAAAGAGTATTACCTAGAAGTCCAGCTAGAGATCGCATATCTTTCTCCATTAACACATAAATCTCATCTTCTGAAAAACGACCAATGCCTTGCCCATACATTTCTCGTTTAACAATGCCTTTTGTCAGATGGCACAAAATCCATTTCAACAAATCACTAAGAGGTCCAGGAATAGAAATCATCTTCCGAGTCTCATGTAGATTGTCTACCCATTGGCAGTATGCTAAAGTCCTGCAGTAAAATAAGGTAGGAAAAATAATAACTTATATAAATAATAAAAAAAGAAATAAATTTATATTTATATATATATATATATATATATTTGTGTGTATACACCATACATGTGTGTGTGTGTGTGTGTGTGTGTATATAATTTTTTGGCAACGTATTTATTATATAATATATATACTATGCATCTAGTGAATTATCATAAGATAATAAGTGGTAGCTCCCGAAAAACCACAAACACATTTGTAAATGTGACTTTCAATTTCATCCCAGGTATTGATTTTGGAACAAACAGCCATGTCTTAACAAATGCATCTTGATGCTTTCCTAAATGTGAAGATCAATGAGTGAACAGATCCAAAAAGAAAACATTGTGACATGGGAAAATAACATTTCAATCTTCTTCAGTGAAATCAGCTATTTACAACTAACCACATTATCACAAAGTAGTACAGCTATGCTTGTAGAACCTGTATTGTCCTTGCTATGTCTAAAGTTATAAAAATAAGTTAAATCTTTGTAATTGTTGCATTATTGTTGTACAAAAATTATATCTAAGTCATGCTGAACTTGCTTACTTTTTTGTTAGTCCCGACAATTCTTGACCCTGCCCACACTTGATCCCCATTATTTCAAACCTTCTTAGTCCCACCTACCTCTTCTTTTATCCTGACCAATCCTGGTCATCATGGGCGTAACTACCACTATAGCAGCCATAGCGGCTTTTCATTAATTTTTTTTCTAAAGGGGGGCCCTGTTGTAAGGTTTGCTATGGGGCCCAGCCTTTTATAGTTACGCCCCTGCTGGTCAGGACCTATAAACCCTACCAGAGCTCAAGCATCCAGCAAAGCAAACACCAGATGACATACACTCACCGATTGCAAGAGGTGACAAGATGGCCGGCTCTTTGTCCATAATGTTACTGGAGCTCCACTAGAGCCTTGTGCTCTCATGCTAGATCTCTTTGCCACAAACCAGCCCTCTATCCATGACCACTGCTCTCTAACTTCCTTAACCTTTTGGCTTAATTGAAAGCAGGCTCTATTCCTTTGACACTTTCTGCTTTGCTCCCATATCCTCTGAGATATGTTTGGCCTTGGGATATGGGAGCAGAGGCATCCTCCTGTATGAGCCTTCCTTCACCTTCTACTGCTTTAGGTCCACTGCATCTCTTTCAACCTATTCATCTTTGTATCTAAGTCATCTACTACACCCACCTGCCAATTTCTTCACACTTTGCAATCAGACTCTCCATCTGTTCTCTTACCATAAAAATCCTGCTTAACTGCTCATTCTTCATCCATTGGCCTGGCTTTAGACCACCTCCTTCACTTACTGTCTAGACCACTCTTTTACTTTGTCTTCACAACTTTGTTCCCTTTCTAATTTCTCTGCATTTTCAATTCATCTTTCTCACCACCACCCCCTCTCCTTCTCATCTTCTCCTTCTGACTTACCTGTCCCAAACAAACCTTTTCCTCAACACATCCTTTCTGCCATGAACACAATGGATTTCTATTCATGCTCACGTCTCTCAACCTTAAAACTCACTTCCTTCTTCAACCTTACCATCTCCTCCACCTTTGAATTGGCCTTGTCTGCCAACCCTCTATTTCAACTCTGACACTCCAAACTCTGATTTCTGTCTTGATTTTCTAAATCAAAGGCCATTACTCCCTACTCATCTTCCTGGACCTGTCTGCTGCCTTCGATCACTGACATTTCCTGATGTACACATTTTGCACCATTGCCCTTGTCCTGACACTGGACTGTCCTGGCTCAAAGCCTATCTCTCTTACTGTACTGGGGATGGAACCTTAACTCCTACAAGGAGGTTGGGGTGGTCAATACTGGTCTGGTCAAGTCTGTATGCTATAATTAAATCTTTCTTTTTTAATTTGTTGTTTTTGCTCTAGAATCATAAAATAAATAAAAAACATACAGTATAAATGTGTATAAACCACCTGCATTAAATTTCCGAAAATTGTAAAAAATGTACAAAATTGCTTTTGTTCTTCAATGCAATATGTAATGTGCATATTACAATAAGATAAATATATATGGTAACCACTGTGGCAAAAAAAATAATTATAAGAAAGTATATGATTCTCTAACACATGTTGGTATTAATCATAAAAATAACAACCACTTATACTTCTAAAATATGGTGTATATATATATATATATATATATATATATATATATATATTATTTTTGGGCTGCATGACACCACTGTTGACAACATGAGAATTGAGTCTTTGGGGTATATTTACTAAGCAGGGAATTTGCTGGGGAATTGAAAAGTGGGGAAGTTGCCCATAGCAACCAATCAGATTCGAGCT
>JABWIB010000403.1:134531-152031 GCA_016617825.1 Platyplectrum ornatum
TGTCTTCTTCACCTGAATGAGCATCAGGGAGATTATCCAGCACTTCAGGGAGTCAGGGAGATCAGCCACTTTTCAGGGAGTCTCCCTGATATTCCGGGAGAGTTGGCAACCATGCCTTACTCCCAAACTCTTGATCAGCCCCAGAACCAGAAGTCAGTAATATTACAATTTCTATCCACATGCTTTGCAGTTTGTTTTAAGGCATTTCAATTCCTTACCTTCACCTTACCAGCTTAGCTAAAGAAGTCACTCACTATTAACATGCCAATTGTCTTCAGACATGTACATTCACTTATAACACTAGAACTAGACCTGAAGCCAGCTCTCTGCAATAGTGCAATATAAGTACTTGTCTGTAAAAATAATTTGGCCTTAGTTTGGATCAGGTCCATAAACTGAAATTTAAATTAGTAATAAGTTATTGGTGATTTAATATTTCACAAATAAAAACCAGTTTAAATTTGCAGTTGTCACAAATTGTTTCTTGTTTGTAAAAGCTTAAATCTATGGTATTATACTTGCAATATGAACTAAATATTATGTGTAATATACCTGTCTTTTAGGGTGGTGTGTTATAGAGAACTAATTTATTAGTGTGACTAGCATCATATTTTAATTAAGATATGACTGAAGTATAGAACTAGAGTTTAATGACTGCTCCATTACATATAAGAGGCCAGTGTGTTGAAATTAAACCCCGGCCATAAGTGAACTGTTGCTTAATTCTTATTCGTTTTCATGGTTCAGTAAATCTTCATATCATTAGACCATAAAATGATTTTAGTCTTCAGCTTTCCAGTGTTGGGCAGCCAATGAACCCTGTATGTGGCTGGGGATGCTGCTGATGTAGTCCACCAACTGTGGACTACAGTTATAGATTATGTTGGGCATTGGTTATTATAGTCCACTACCTTATAGCATTAACCAGTTGACTGGTTTTAATGATTATTTCTGTGATAATTTTCATAAACAAACAAGTGTACTCTTTAAAATGAATACTGACCTTAGGGTAAACTCCAAGAACACGTCCTGTGTGTGTGAAGGTTTTATGTTTTATGACATTATTATACCTTCATGAAGTCAGTTCGATATTTTGGCACTGGGCTGAGGAATAATATATATAGCCATAACACTAAGTATATTATCCTCATAATTTTCACTGCATTATTTATCTAAGTTTGGGAATAACTTGCCCAATAGTATGAAGGATTGTTGAAAGTTATTGTGAATTATTTATTGCCAAGAGGTTAACATGATAAGAAGAATTTCAAAGCAAAAGAATACTTATTATGACTCCTGGGCCTAAATTCACTAAGCGGGGATTTTGCTGGGGAATTGAAAAGTGGGGAAGTTGCCCATAGCAACCAATCAGATTCGAGCTCTCAGTTTCATTTTACATACTGGAGAATGTAAGCTCGAATCTGATTGGTTGCCATGGGCAACATCCCCACTTTTCAATTCCCCAGCAAAATCCCTGTTGTCATGTAATCCTCTTGTAAACAGTAGCTATTAGACATCAATCTTGTTGGAGGAAAAAGGTGATCCTAAGAAAACACGACTTTGAAAACTGTAACAGGTAGATATTTTTTCCACTGTAAACCCCCCCCCCCCATTATAATTAATAGGACAATCAAAAGGTCACAAAATAATCCCATTAAGCTGCATGCAGACATCCTAGTTTTGTTAATCTTCTACATGGTTCCACTGGCTTCTTCCCACCAACATGCTGGTAGTTGCAAGAATTTGAAGGATATTATAATCAACTACATGTAGATGTATTGTGATTTACAACAGAGGGACTGGCCTGTGCTAGCGTGTTACTCACACCCTCTCTCCAGGGCCCAAATTTACTAAACAGCAGAAATTCTCTGAAGCAGAAATTTACTAAGCAGGGATATTGCAGGTAGATTGAAAAGTGGGGATGTTGCCCATAGCAACCAGATTTAATCTCTCAGTTTCATTTTACATACTGGAGAATGTGATCTTAATATTTATACTTAAATGCACTATTTTTCTGTAAGGCAAGAAACGAGGTGAATATAGAGGAATGTAAGACTGTACTGACAATAGTTTCTCCCAGCAAGATGCCAGAGAATTATCTAGCAGGCAGTTAAGCATATGTCCTTTAGTTGCCCTTGCCAGGTTAAATGATTCTCATATTACATCTAGAATATCTAGTCAGTAAATCTATTCCTGTTCTGTGCTACAGGGAACATTCACATTTGCCAAAAAAAGACATGTATTAAGAAATAAAAAGGCAGACGTATAAATGAGTCCATTAACATGCCTCAAGCATTCCCTGCAGCTGATTGTGCTGTAATTTATTACTTGCCTTGAAAAATCCTGGGTGCTAGGATCTACATTTCTGAATTACGATGGACACATACTAACCTGATCAAGTCAAGACAATTCTATTTATATGCCCATGTGTTGTCACTATACAATATCTCTGGTGATCGCATAGTGTGTGGCCAGCTCAAGTCAAGCAAAACTATTTGATTTTGATATTAAAATGTTGTCACTTGCCACCAGCTGGTATTTATAGAAGCAGCAATCAAGACGACCCCCACCCCGTTGCATTATAGTTATGCATTATATAGCGAGGCCGTGTGTCCACCTATACATATGGACAAAATTTGATTTTGAGACCATTAAAACCATTAAAAACATATAAAACAATTAACACATAGTAACACAAGGGCAGGGAGCAGGTACTTGTTACATACACCATGAAATCCAGAAAGAACAGAGTGGATACATTCTTTAAAACATGGAAGGGAAACATTTATCAATATTCTCTCAGATGAGGTCAAACAAAGCATATGGAAGCATATGGAATTGTCTTTTTACTACGCCCTACGGTTTGAATCAAGATTACAGTGTATGGATCCCCCTATAATTTGTTAGACTGATACATAGTAGAGGCATAAAAGGGCTTTATGTATTATTGTTATAGCCCTCTTTTGTTCGTGTTCATTCTATTTTGCCCTATATTAGACAAGTACATTTGTTGACATTCTGTAAACAATACAAACTGAAGCCCTAAGAGATTATTACTGTCATTATCTTGACCTTATTGTAACCTACTTACACTATATATGTCTGTGAATTGATGTCTTGTAATATGCTTTAACCCCTTCCCGTTCTGCGCCGTATATATACGGCGCAGCGGGAAGGTCTCTACTGGCTCGTTTAACTGTCACTCTCGCGGCATCGCGGGGTGACAGTATAGCTACAGTATAGCTACATGCTACTGAAGCTGGGGGGGACCAAAATTATTGGTTACGTCCCTGGCAAAGGCTGCGATTGGCTAGTAAATTCTAATAGTAAGCACAGATCCTGTGCTTATTTAACACAAACAGGCTATTAGTTTGTGAATGAATAAGAGCAGGATCTATGTAAAAAATGTAAAAAAAAAAAAAATAATAAAAAATAATAAAAAAATTAATAAAAAAATATAAAAAATGAACAAAACGAAATTTAATGTGTCCGTGTGTGTGCGCTTTAAAAATTTTTTTACTTTTTTTTAACCCCTGATACAAAAGCTGGCATAGTAATCATGACGGTTACTATGTTCAGCTTTTGTGAATGAAACAAATGAAACTAAAAATAAATTTTCACATTAGTTTCATTCACGATAGCCCACATAGTAACTGCCGTGCGTACTATGCCAACTTTTGCCGAATGAAAACCTGTAAAAAAAAAAAATGTCAATGTTAAAAGATTAAAGGTTAATCCCTGCCCGCCCTGACAAGGAAATTGATCATGCTACAAAACATCAGTGGGGTCAAACTCCTCACTATACCCGTATATGATTTCCTTGAGGGGTGTAGTTTATAATATTGTATTACTTGTTGGGGGATTTTACTCTACTGATAAAACCGGTGGCTCTGCAAATACAACATGGAGCACTAAAACCATTCCAGCTGAATCTGCGCTAAAAAAGTTAAATGCCCCACTTCTGACCCCTAAATGCTTCACTTCTGACCCCTGCGAAAAAATCCTGACTGTATCAACCAAAATTTACCACTAACTTAAAGTACAATGAGTCACGAAAAAACTATCTCAGAATCAGTTGGATACGTTAAAGCATTAAAAAGTTATTACCACATAAAGTGTAACATGTCAAATGTGTAAAATAGGGCTTGGTCTTTAGGGACCAAATAGGCTGCGTCTTAAAGGGGTTAATATAGGGTAACCAGTGCTACTCTCTGCTGATTACTGTGGGTGCAGTCATAGTAACAAGTGTCACAGAATTTATTTTAGGAAATGATTGTATTTCAACACTTCCACTTTAAGATCAAACATTTACAAGTCTTATGCACAATACAAGAATATTGAAAATAGTTGTTGTGTAATATAAAACCTGTGCATACTCCATTTGACATACGTTGTTTTGATGATAAAGCATTATGACTAATCAGAAATACAGTACACATTAAAATAATTGACAATATTCATGTTGCCACTTGAAGTAACCATTACTTATTGTCTTTTGCTCACTGCATTATAAAGTATATATAATTTGTCCAGTGGCGAGTAGGCATCATATAACATTTTGTCTAGACAAGCTCTTCATTTGAACATAGTGTACAATGTGTACCATTTGTCCTAACACAAGCCAGAATGTCCTTGGTAAAACATTAGTAAACGTTTTCTTCTATCCAGAGGCTTCTGCAGCCCTGGGCCGCTCTTGTCCTCTATCAAATTCTACATCTGTAGACTGCTCCTCAGCAACCATCTTTACGGCATGAACAGCATAGTTAATGCTTGTATCATCAAACCAGCTCCATGATCCCATCAAAGGGTTGTACAGCATTCCCCTTAGTGTATCCACCACAAATCCATCTGTTAAAACACAGAAATGACAATTTTAGAGGCACTTCCTGTAGATTGGTCTCTGCTACAATTACTAGCCTGGACTGTGAATGTCACAAACCAATGAGATTGGATTGATCTGCATGGTGGTTTCCTAATCCAATGACATGATACCTGGTACAATCAATGCATGAAATCAAATATATAGATAAGAGAAAGATCACAATATTGCACTTAATAAAACTGATAAAACAATCAGCAAATCCTATAAATATATGTGCATTATATATAATATTATTAATATATGTGTCATAATATATACACTTGTTCTTAGATCATTAACATTGTATAGGGTCTGCATGGTTTCCTTAGACCAGGTGTAGGCAATCTGCGGCTCTCCAGGTGTTGTCAAACTACAAGTCCCAGCATGCTTTTCCAGGTATCAACTATGTCTATGCAGTTAAAGCATGGTGGGATACGCAATTCTACATTAGAGGGGTTGGTATATTGTGGTAAAGCAATCCTAGTCTAGTACAAGGGAGATAACCTGTCGCTCTCCATGTGTTGTCAAACTACAAGTCCCAGCATGCAAAGCAGATTGTAGATTGACAACACCTGCCTTACACGGTATAGTGAGACTTGTTAGTAAGTCTAACAGTTAGGTTGTTTATGAATGGCAGTTATGTGGGCTTATTATTGTGTTGCTATTAGGTAAGAAATAAATATGTATTATTTATTATATGTAGTGTTTGCACTCACAGCAATATAGTGCACCTATTGTTGAACCACAATGTTAAAACAATAGAGAATCATAATCCTGAATATAACTACTAATCACATGTGCATATAAAAATACTTGCTTGATTCAAGTAGCCGCTCAAGCTCTTCCGGTGGGATAAACTTGTTCCAGTCATGAGTGCCATCAGGAACAATGGACAGGATCTTCTCTGCCAATACTATCCCAAGTACGTAGGATAACTTGGTTTTATTGATTGTTGTAATAAAAAGTGAACCACCTGGCTTCCAAAAACGACATATACACAAAGACACAGATGTAATTATTATTATATGAATGCACGATTCCATGCTGCTCGCATTGTACTGATACAGAACCATGTCACCAGTTCTAGGTCTTGGCATACCTTTAGTACATGAAAGCAGCTTTGAATAAAGGACTCCATGTCATTCACATGTTCTACAACTTCTGAGGCCACAACTGCATCAAACGCTTCCACACTATGCTCTGCAAGCTCTTCTATTGAGCAGGACTTGTACTGAATGTGTCTGCCCAGGGTCGGATCATAGGACTTGTGCAATTCTGCAGTTCTTATGTTATCTTCTAGAGGATCAATTCCCGTAACAGAGGCACCAAGTCTGCCAAGTGGCTACAGAAATAGTGATAAGCAGAAGTATAAGAATAAAAAATAGAAAGACCATCAAAATATACATAAACATAATAATGGTTCTCAGAAAAATTGTTAATAAAACAGATTTTTTTTGGTTTTATTTATTAAACAAACATGGTATGTTATTTATTACATACAGTGGTAACGTTTAAGCCCACTAAATAACAAACTGTGAAATAAATTGTTGTAGAAAAAACTGGTGATCCAAATGTTGGCCTTTTACAGGAAGATAATCATTGATGAAAAATAATCAGATGATAAGATAAGAGAACACATTTCTGAAGACCAGGGCCTAGATTTACTAAGCAGGGAGATTAAAAAGTGGGGATGTTGCCCATAGCAACCAATACAATAAAAGGACCCGACTTTATATGGCAAAACCAAATAAATGTTATGAAATAGTCGGATATCTTTGTAAAAGGATGGTACTATTACCTCAGACAGCAATCCTCCTCCGCAGCCAACATCAAGTAGTTTTATACCAGAGAGAATACACTCGGCCTGTTGACTATTCTTGCTCATTAAAATGTCTCTGTAAACAAGAACAATTTATTAGCATTAATTAAATATAAAATATACATCATACTACAGTATACAAGTACAGTTTTTCTCAACACGTCCTGTCCTCTTATAATGTGGTGTCATTTTGAGTCTTACTATGATGAAGAAGTGACATGAAAGCCATTCACATGCTGAAGGTTGAAAGAAGAATAAGCAATAAACACTAGCACTGTGTTAGAGCTCCAATCACAGATATGACATAAAGGGGCCGATTTAATGCGCATGTCATACAGTTTTCCCCCTTCCGCAAACATTATGAAGGATGGAATAATATAAAACAACACGTTTCATTTTCAACATAAAAACATAAAACAACATAAAAACCCAGCAACTAAACACCTGTGTCCTCCATATCATTACTATACCTTATAAAAGGCACCCGGATGTCATTCATTGCATGTAACGGTGAGTACACGCCTTCCTCATCCCACCATTTTGCTGCCCACGCCTGGAATTTCTTCATCTCCACAGGATCCACGGTCTGTGAAGTACTAAAGTGGCGTCTGAACTGGCACCTAAATGAAAATAGACGCACAAGTTGAGACTGCAGTGAACCCCATTTCAGAAGGCCAACAATTTATCAAAGGAAAAAGAGTTCTACAAATAACACCACTTACTTTGTTCTTGTTCCAGAAGCTTTGACATTTATTTTGTTAAAATGTGATATGCGTTGAAAAGCAGGCGGTATACAAATGGCTGTCAACGAAAATAAGAGCATTTTAAAAGTATATAAAATTAAACCCATAATTCATTGTGACATTTTCTGGCTTATTTAGAAATCCAAATAAAACCAGATATTTAAAAATATTAAGAACAGACGCATTAAATATTGACTGCGGGTGATAGTTGAAACACATGGTGTGCTAGAGTCTCATGTTTGATTCAACCTATTCTTGTGTGTTCCCTTTACCCAGGTGGGTGACACTTGTTACCATCTGGGTCTGGACACACTCTCTAACTTATATTTACTAACGTAGATTGCAGGGGGATGAAAAAAATGGGGATTCTGCCTATAGCAACCAATCAGATTCAAGCTCACTGACAGCTTGAATGTGATAGGTTGCTATGGGCAACATCCCCACATTTCAATCTCCCTGCTTATTAAATACAGACCCGTGTGTGTAGGTTGCCTGTTGTATGTACTGCGAAAGCCCATAGTCAGCATTTATATATATATATATATATATATATATATATATATATATATAAGAATTATAACCATGGTAGGAATCTGGACCCTGTATATTCAGGACGGGCAAGGCGATGGGGATGAGAAGTACCCTTAAAGTCGGCTGCAGATGTGGGACAGACAAGTCGCTGCCCAGTTATTGTCCCAGCTCAGTAATGCAAGTAAACTGTGCTGCAGGGCATAACAACTGCATTGCAAGAGACTGTAAGTACCCTCCCATAAGACACACACAATGGATGACCACCCAGCATCAAGAGACCCCTGAGAGGTCACTGAAGCAACACATAGTTTCTCTTTATTAGTGCACCGGTAATTTTCATTAATGTGACTAATTATCTGTATTAAAGCAGTCGGTATAATATCACATATGACCCATTGCTTGGTTATAGAGGTCTGTGCCATGCAGTGACTGGAGCAGGCTATTGCAGAACCTGTTACTATGGCTCTCCAGCCTCATGCACAGCATACACCGGTACACGGGTTACATGAAGAGTGTATGGGCGTGATGTGGAGGCTGTCAGCTGGTAACACACTGATGTGTCTCCCCATTCCCTCCAGTGTGTGCGGTTACCTGAGCTGCAGCACCCGTGCACCGCCTTGTGCAACAGCGCTCCCCAGAAGGGAAGGGGACCTACGCGACACAGCAGCGAGGACATCGCGATCCCCGGCACACAGTGCGCACACACAGGGGGACACCCGCCGGAAGTGCTTACACTCAGTCCCGCCCCGTGACATACAGGAAGGGGACGCTCACAGTCCAGTGTCACGTGTATGCCATGAGTATGGTACAGTGAATGGCGGTGACTGTTCTGCTGTGGAGATGTGTTAGATAGCTCCAGCTACTTGCACCCGTTCATTGCCGTGCAGACCATGACTGCAGCCACGCCCTCTTGTAGAACGAGACCACGCCTATTTATAGTAGGACACGCCTACAGCACCAGTGTTAGGAGGCATGAGTGGCTATGTGGGATATATAAGATATGGCATGTCAGCTATACTCCCTAACACCTCTACTCTACAGGCTATGAGGGTAGGGTTACCACCGGACACAGACCCCCAGCCCCCTGAAAAAAAACCTTGGAAATGACACATTTATTTTTGCTACTAGAATTTTTTTTTTTTTTACTATTTTGGGGATCAGTTTCCTGCACATTCCCCCCCCACCACCACAGTCTGCTCCACCTGCTGTAATATAATGACACCACATTCTGCTCCACCTGTCGTATTATGAGACACCACATTCTGCTCCACCTTTTGTATTATAATGAGACAACACAGTCTGCTCCACCTGCTGTAATATAATGAGACAGCACATTCTGATCCATCTGTTGTAGTATAATGAGACACCACAGTCTGCTCCACCTGCTGTATTATAATGAGACACCACATTCTGCTCCACCTGTCGTATTATAATGACACACCACATTCTGCTCCACCTTTTGTATTATAATGAGACAACACAGTCTGCTCCACCTGCTGTAATATAATGAGACACCACAGTCTGCTCCACCTGCTGTATTATAATGAGACACCACATTCTGCTCCACCTGTTGTATTATAATGACACACCACATTCTGCTCCACCTTTTGTATTATAATGAGACAACAGTCTGCTCCACCTGCTGTATTATAATGAGACACCACATTCTGCTCCACCTGTCGTATTATAATGACACACCACATTCTGCTCCACCTTTTGTATTATAATGAGACAACACAGTCTGCTCCACCTGCTGTAATATAATGAGACACCACAGTCTGCTCCACCTGCTGTATTATAATGAGACACCACATTCTGCTCCACCTGTCGTATTATGAGACACCACATTCTGCTCCACCTTTTGTATTATAATCAGACAACACAGTCTGCTCCACCTGCTGTAATATAATGAGACAGCACATTCTGATCCATCTGTTGTAGTATAATGAGACACCACAGTCTGCTCCACCTGCTGTATTATAATGAGACACCACATTCTGCTCCACCTGTCGTATTATAATGACACACCACATTCTGCTCCACCTTTTGTATTATAATGAGACAACACAGTCTGCTCCACCTGCTGTAATATAATGAGACACCACATTCTGCTCCACCTGTTGTATTATAATGAGACAGCACAGTCTGTTCCACCTGTTGTATTATAATGAGACAACACAGTCTGCTCCACCTGTTTTATTATAATGACACCACATTCTGCTCCACCTGCTGTATTATGAGACACCAGTGTGCTCGCCCTGAGACACCATAGTCTGCTTCCCCAGTCTGTGTTCTAATCCTATCTGCAGCACATATGTAAGAGTAATACAGTAGAAACTCTATTGTCTCCTCACTCTGTAGTGTAGTGGATATGTTTTATGCCTTGGAGTTAAACATCCTGTTCTGTCCTGCCCTTGGTTCGAATCCCCTCATCACCACCAGATATGTGAAAAATAAATTTGGTCCGGCAGCAATAGAGTTAAAATCTTCGCAGTGCAGAGACACCAGGTGTGATTAGCAACATTGTAATGACCGCAGCTGAGCCTGAGCCCAGCACTGACTGAACAGACAGAACTGAAAGTGAAACTCTCTGAGTTTCTAAATGACGCTGACTGATTCCCAGACATTGTATAGTCCGGGGACGGCACTGCGATTCCCGGACTGTCCGGGCCAAACCCGGAAGGGTGGTAACCCTACATGAGGGATGTATATAACATGGCATGTCAGCTATACTTCCGAACACCTCTACAGGCTATGAGGGATGTATAAGACATATATGTCTACCAGTTATCAGTATTTGTTCATATACTCAGCATTGACCCTGCATTTGGTGTGCCTATAGCAGCTGAAGAAAGCACTAACTAAACAGCTTCTGGACCTGATCCAGACCTGCACGTGAGCTTCAGTGGCATGCAGGTCTGTTCCCCTGTACTGGAGAGGGAAAGTCACTCTCCTCTCCCTCCCCTGAGTGGGTACCAGCCTTCAGGACACTTATAGATGCAATTAAAGAAGGTGAATCTGTTGGAATTACCAGGATTTCTGCATACATTGGCCATAAAATGTGTTCTGATGTTCATCCAAGTACCAATAAACAAACACAGTCTGCTTAAACCAATACCACACAAACATTTATATGTTCTTGTTTTCATTTCTCTTTACGGTTTCAGTTCATCAATATTCTTATGATGTCTGGTGAGGATTGCTCTCTTGAGATTAAGCCACAGCATTTCAAGCAGGGTGAGGTCAGGACCACTCCAGAAGGCATATCTCAGNTGACCTTATGTTTTCATGCTTTGGGTAGTAGTTTTCCTGTTGCATCACCCATCCTCTACTGAGCTTCAATTGGTGGACAGATGGCCTTAAGTTCTCCTGCAAAATGTCTAGATATACTTAGGTACTCATTTTCTGTCTTTCAGCTGTCTGTCCAAGCCAGGAGTCAGCCAAGCTGGAGTCCAATCAATGAGACAGGAAGCGCCAGGAGAGGAGCTGGGTACTACTCCCCCCATTTGTTGGGGAATCCACAGACAGACCCCTACCATGAGTTTTGCAACAACTGTAGTATTGGATTTTAGGCTCCATGATTATATATATATATATATATATATATATATATATATATATATATATATAGTTTCCATTTTCTAGATAAAATATATTATCAGTTAATCATAACTTATTCAGACTTACTCTAAAATAGTCACGATACTACGATGTGAAATTTATCTTTATAACTTATAAAAGCCAAGAAGCTGCCCAACCATGCTTATTATTTTATTTTTAGTATTGGTTCTCTGGGGCTAGCAAAAATGTAACTCTAGTGTGAAGTGGTTTAGCTGCAATTGCCCTTGCACTATCAATTTACACAAAACCCAAGGGGGTATATTTAGTAAGCTGTGAGACTGCAGCATGATTGAAAAGTGGGGATGTTGTCCATAGCAACCAATCAAATTTGAGTTCACATTCTCCAGTGTAAAATGAAACAGAGCTTGAATCTGATTGGTTGCCATGGGCAACTTCCTCACTTTCCAAGAACTTAAGCTAGCCATCCACTATAGCGATTATTGCTGTCAGCAGGAGGGGCCAAGAGCAGGACAATATTCCACAGGTCCAAAAATCAGTATTCCCCAATACTGGTAACAGAAATAATCCTGGCAGAGAAAGTCATCATGCTCACATCTCAGCATTGTCAGGAGCTTGCTCTCCACATATATTGTGTCAATCAATTATAAGCATTCAAGATATAGGCTAGAATTTTCTACGTCTTTAAATTAAAAAAAAAAAAACCAAAAACCATTTAAAGCTTGTGTTTTTATGTAATTAGAACACAACTTAATTGTATTTCGGTCTGCTAATTTTAAACTCAAAGTTTATAATTAGACTGTAACCTTGGAATAATGCCTGGTTTAACCGCTTACAGAACTGCTTGTTACTTTCCATCTCCATGTATCTGGTATACTCAGCTTAAGTATCCTAATTTCACCAACTCGGCAATCTGAAATATTGGCAATACAGGCAAATATGATTTACATTCTTTAAAGTAATTCTAGTTACAATTTAATTCCATTTACACAAATATTATTCTGGGGAAAATGCAGGCATCCTTGGCATGGACATTTAAAACTTAGATGGTTTAATTATTATACTGTGCATGAAGATATTTCATTATTTCACTCACTTATAGCTACATCTAAATTCTCCCTTATTATATATTCCACTACAATTACATATAACTGTAGTTAGCTCTTACAGAACCTATATGATTAATAAAAAGAGGCAGTGTTTTGGGGCCAATCAAACTATATATTACAAAATGAAATGTGGGAGCTATAATAATTAAACAAAACATAAGCATTCTGTGCCAAGTCTCCCATAGCATTTATATCACATTTTATTTTGATGATGGGTTGATAAGCAAACATGTATAAAAGTTCTTTTATTGGAATTTAAATCAAGATTTTCTTTTCTGGAGCTGTCTGTATACATTCATAGTCCCCCTCTATTGACCATAAAGTGAGTACAGTATACTCTCCTTGGGCCAAATTCAGATTTACACTCATGCTGAATTGCAGGGCAGGTAAATTGAATTACAATCAGTGAGAGATGATGTTTCCAGCACAAGTCTAATAACAGTGTAGCAGTAACACTGGTCAGTATCTGTGTGCAACATGCCCCCCCTGCAATTCAACATGGTTTTGCCCATGAGAGTGTAAACCTGAATCTGGACCCTTGTTTGCACACTTACAATGTGGATACCCTTCCATCAAATTCTTTACTGTCCACACTGGGAAAGCATGGATAGTACAGTGAAAGTTTAATTATTACACGTTCTGGCACTCATTTGTGCTTACAAAACGTAGACGTTTTGGTGAGACATTTCAGCCCAAGGTCGCACAAATATTGCCAATTCCTAATTCTCACCAAGTAGATAACATGCTCAGTAAACATGGTAAAAATTTATTGAACAACTTTGGTTAAACTCAAATGAGAACCTTTCCTTTTACTAAGCAATAGGCCAAATAAAAAATGTTCAAGTTCCTCTGTCTACAACTAGAAGTGTATGAGCTTATTGGCTAAAATATCTATTTACACTATAAACCCTTGTGACAAACAAAACTATTTTTGAAAGATTCCTGAAATCAGTACTATAAGGAATACTATTCCAATGACTTGCCAACCATTCACTATATGTACAGGTAATGCACAAAGACTGGGGTTCATAAAGTGCAACCTTACTGGTGCAAAAACACAGAGATATGTCAATGTTTCCTACATTATAGTAAGCCTTACAGTTACAAAATAACCTGTGGAATTAATGGCAGTGTTCTTTAACAAATAAGCAGTGTTTTATTAACATCACAGGACAGTTAACTGTTATCTTAAGAACATTACAGCTAAAAAATATGATACTTGCTAATGTTGAAAATATGCAATACAAAGTAGTTTTAGTTATTTTTTGGGTTTTGTTTTTACTGTCGAGATCAAGAAAATGGGGGAGAAAATATATACACACATTTAAAAAAGGTAAATGGGGACTGGGAAAGGGTAATGAACACATTTTCCACACCTACGTAGCCGTAATGTGTCTCTAGAATGAGACAAGCCCTTAAAACTCATGGAATTATTAAAAATTAATAGAATGGACAGTGAGCCATCAGCGTTTGCGGCGTACAGGTGTTGATGATCTGTAAAACAAAAACAAACACAGTGTAAGTATAAAATTAGAATACAAATCCAGAACAATTATTTTGGAGCCTACAAGGCTAATGTTTCCATTATTAATACCATTCCCCGTAAAAAAAATTAATATGAAACACATGTAAATATTACACATGAAACGGACAATAGGATGAAAAAGTGTACTACCTTGATCTGGTCTTAGACTTGTGTTTGCGGCTTGCCTTCTTACCAGACCTTTGAGATTTCTCCACAGAACGCGACCGGCTTCGTTTCACTTTCTTAGACTTTTTATCCTTGTGTATGACAGGAGATTCTGAACTGCTTCTTCCACTAGAGGAGCCTCGTTTCTTACTTCCCTTGGTAGAGCCCTTTTTACTATCTTGCCTAGAATCTTGCCGTGACATTTTTGAGGAGGTGGACTCACTGCGGGAAAGTGTTCTTTCACTTTCCCTCCTACTTTTACTTCTATCCCCATCCTGAAAATTATGTTTCGCTTTCTCTTCTCTTTTTAATTTTTCCTTTTTCCTATCCTTTTCAGAATCTCTCCTTTTTTTATCCATTTCAACACTCTTACTCCTTGCCTTCTCTCTGCTATTGCCCCTATATTTAAGCCTGCTTCTGCTAGAACTTCTACGGTGGGAGTCACTTTTGCGCCTGTCCCTGCTTCTACTACGAAAACCATGTCTATCTCTAGAGCGAGACGCCCTCCGCTCCCTGCTGTGACTTTGTTCTCGGCGCCATTCCCGCTCCATGCTATTTTTGCTGGATCTTCTGCGCTCACTATTCTTCTCCTTGCTTTTGCTCCTCTCCCTACGACTCTTACGATTCACACTCCTGCTCCTACTACGTCTCACTTTACGCGACGGTGATGGACTACGGGTTCGTCTCTTTTTCCTCTTGGGTAAAGAGGGAGATGAACTGCTGCTTGATGAGCTACTGCTATATACACTACTACTGCTGCTACTACTACTGCTACGCCCTTTACTGCTGCTGCTGCCACTGCTACTACTTGAGCTTCTGGACTTACTAGCAGCGGCCCTTTCCTTTGTATCTTTTTTGACCTCTATCGAAGGTAAGGTCTCACTGCCCAGTTTTTTCTTATCATTCTCAATTTCACCCTCAGCTTTCCTTTTTTCATTTATTTCTAAGTTGTTTGGAAGATCAGTAACAGGCTCACTTGCTTCCTTATTATTATTAGTTTCCATTTGTTTTTCTTCTGAAATAAAAAATAAATGTTACAATAAGAGTGTACCTGTAACAGCTGTTCATCAGACAGACTATAAACTATTCAACAGCTAAATGTGAGCAGTACAATAAAATTGTATATAGGTCTAAACAAGCAACGAGAATTAATTATATTACAGACTACAATGGCTACTGATTGTTTTCAGATTATAGCCACATATCAGCTTCATCGTACAAGAAAAATGCTAAATAATGTACAAAGAAAAATAATAATGTTGTTTTACAATGAGGTGGTTTGATACAACACGACCTTAAACAATTAACATTGTCATTCGAAAAAGAAACCAATTATATAGTGCTACCTTCTAATCGTCTTTCAATTAACTGTTGCTCTTTTTCCTTTCGCTTAAAGGCTTCCAGCTTTTGCCGTATTCTGTGTCGAAGTTCCTCTTCATCTGTATCAGAAGATTCTGAACCTCTGTCACTGCGCTCATCCTCACTTTCTGCTGAACCGTATCCACCCAGTCCACCTGCATGCATAAAGGTCAGCTCATCATACAGCAGAGAGAAAGCTTCACATTCCTTGTCCGTGTTCAAGCCAATTTACACTATAAAAAGTTTTCATTCACTAAATAATTCATTATAAATAAATCTGATTTGAAAGAATCTTAACCCTACCAATAACATTAAGTAAGGCAACAGGATTTGGAAAGTCAGCAGCTTTCCATAGAAACAGCGCACCTATAGCCAGAAACGGTTATTCTTAAGTGGAAAGTGGATGATTATTTTGCCCCTACAGATCACTTGAAGGAAAACTAAATAAGGTTATTTAAAACGAGAATATCCAGTATAAAACAATGTAAAAGGTGCAACATTGTGGCAAAACAAAGCAGGAAAAATAAACATTGTGGCAATACTGGACTTTAATGCATCATAGAAGCATTTCCAAAATACTTCTGTATCTTTATACCATATGGTTGCTGCATTTCAACAAACCAGGGCGATAAAATGATCAGTAGCAACATTATTTCTTTAGTTTTCCTTTAAGTTTGGTTTATAAAATATCTTACCTATGCAAGAAGTGCAACTTACATTACAGAAACCAGGTGATTTTACTATTCAGTTAAAAATAAAAGTTAAATGAACAATTGATGTTTGTTCTACACAATTATTTACAACTTGTGTGTTTGTGCAATACAACCAATTGTTGATATATATGGTCAGGTATAGAAAAGTGCTCTTTTAAACATACACCATTAAAACTTATCCTGCACATTGGACATTAGAGAAAATCTGGTAACGTGCATTTAATGTTTTTATGAATTTCATAGGGCTGTAAAAGACAGAATATATGACCTGCAGTCATGTAAGTAGCAGCATACACCGGACATGCTTTACTCAAACTCATGCACAAGTTATACACGGACTTATCCCACAGATATCCCTCCCGTCCAGTAATCCCCGAACATACTTACCGAGTCCAGTGAGGGAAGCCAGTGCACTGGACTGTGCCAGCTGCCTTGCAGGAGCTTTGTATCACATCAACAACAGGAACAACATGTTAACACACATAGCCACGACATCAAAGTCATGAGCTTCTATGCAAAATTTATTACTAGTGCTGCTATTTGGGGGGGAGAGAAGAAAGGTTAAAATACAAAATCCACAGGAATACATGCAGATTTGGCAACACTCCTTTAATTGGCAAATGAACAAAAAGGGAAATCAAGTTGATGTGCTAACATATGACAAGGGGATTAAACAGGAAAGCTGTCAGACGGTAACAGCGTTTTAACTGCAGAGTGGGTGGATTTTTTTCCCTTCATTATTTTTTGTACACAATGGAGTAAATTAAAACATTTAGCAGTGATGAGTACGTTTTACAACTTTAGCTACATAAAAGGCTTCCTTGCTTTTAAGCATAGATATTGGGAGCTTGGCAACCATGTATTAAAACAAAAGAAGCCATGCAGTGGGAAACAAAACAAACCTACCTTTTGTTGCTTTGCGATGGGTGTCTCTGGCCACATTATAAATTTCTTCATTTGTAACGTCCAAAAGAATCTCAGTTAGCACCATCTTTGTCATTAGAATCTAGGTAGCAATGGGGGGGCAAGGAGGTAAGTAGCTGTTTACATAAGGAAACAATAAAATGTAGTGGAAAAGAAAAACTCACCCTTGCAA
>JABWIB010000404.1:0-22781 GCA_016617825.1 Platyplectrum ornatum
TATATATATATATATATATATATATATATATATATATATATATATATAATAAGTTATCCTTTGTTCTCTCTAATGGAAAGTTCTTTCACTTTTCAACTACTCTTTCAGTAAAGTTTCCTAAATGCATTTGGTTGTATCCTTCTATGACATCCCCCTCTTCCTCCTGTACCTGGTTATATAGCTTCTATCATATCCCCCTCTCCCTCCTGTACCTGGTTATATCCCTCCTATCATATCTCTCTCTCCCTGCTATACCTGGTGTAACTCTCTATAACATATCTTTCATATCCCCCCCATCCTTCTGTACATGGCTATACTCCTCCATGGTTATACACTTTATATCATGCCTGCCTGTAGCTGGGTATAACCTAATATACCCCTGTCCCTCCTGTACATTATTATAACCTGTCCATAATATAAATCTATAAATCCCCATCTTCCCTTGAGCACTGACCAGTCCAACCCTAAACATTTTCGGTCTGTCTGTAGTCTGCAGGGGCCAAAATAAACACCTTAATCCTGCACCCCTTTATGGAAAGGATCTGGGTCATTCCCAGAGTGTCCCATCAATCACTGTTAATTAATATAGTTACGTCGACTTTTAATCTCTTTGGGCACATGTAACATGTCTTGTGTTAGGCAATGAAAGGGTGTATTGAGGACTTGTGCTCAGGACATCTAGGGCATCAGTTGGCCGTGATCCTGCCTTGGAGGAAATCTGCACAAACACAAGAGGAACATAAAAACACTACACAGGTCAAAGAGCGAGCAATGCACAGGAAATAACGGATGCCTTTATGAAAATGCAATGCTAACCAAATATTCTTCTTTTTCTTATTATTTTTATGCAGCAATAAATCTGCAAGTGTTTGGTAAGTATTATTCAGAAATAAAAACATTGCTGGGTGTAAGTTATGTCATAAGCTGGAGAAAGACACATAATGTAAATATATCAATATATAGTCAATCTATCATATATAGATTTTTTATTATATATACACTGTGATATATATTTATTGTATGGATTGTGTCGGCACAGTGCTGGTGTTTAACTGTCTGTACCGACACTGATACCACACTGACTGTATTGTGAATGACAAGCCCCGTCCCTTGTGTGGACACCCCCCAAGTGGGCCGATTTGTTTTTCTAATCACGTATATTAGAGGGTATCTTACAGACCCTCCAACATGACCCATTCCACCAGGTACAAAATACTCTGTTCTGGACCTTCCAGCAATCAGTTACTATGGTAACCACCATTGTTACATTATTCAGACATCAGTTAGTTTGTTATAACCAGGTGAGTGACAGCTGAAAGCCCAGGAGCGGAGTATTATGTACCTGGTGGAATGGCTCATGTTGGAGGGTCTGATCTTATCAATGCAGATAAAACACACCTTAAAGATGTGATCATATGTAAACTACTATCAATGTTTTTTCTTTTTCAGGAATAGATCCACAAAATCTCGGTAAGTACAAAAGTCAAAATGTAATACTCACCAGGGCCTAAATTCAGTAAGGAGGGAGATTGCAGGGGAATTGAAAAGTGGTTATGTTGCCCATAACAAACAATCAGATTCGAGCTATCAGTTTGATTTTACATAATGGAGAATGTTAGCTCAAATCTGATTGGTTGCTATGGGCAACATCCCCACTTTTCAATTCCCCAGCAATCTCCCTGCTTAGTGAATTTAGGCCCAGGTGTTTAGGACGCACCATCTTCACATGAATGACAAGTTAATGACACGCATTCCAAGCATGTCCACCCTGTTAGTGAAGCAATATCTCCACGATATCACCTCCCACCCATATGCTCACCCTCATTCTCCAACACATCTTCCCCAACTTCTTCAGAGAAGGGCATCACAATAGATAAAGCGTATAGGGTCATTGACATGAGAAACGGTGGCCAGTTTGGGCATATTTACTTTAGAAAAGAGGACATCTGATTTCTATATACAAATACATCAGGTGTCAGTACAGAGAACTCTCATCTGAATTTTTTACTCCAAGAGGTCACACAGTCACCCACTAAGATTAGAGGAAGTTTCACAACCAGCAGAGGAAACGGGTCTTTACAGTAAGAGTAAAATAACTGTATCCAGGGTTACAGCTGGTAAATATAATGAAGAATAGGGGGGATTATTTATGATTAGTTTAGTCAACAGGGGTCTAGGTTGAATTGCATTGGCTGTTGCTTCATCTGGATCAACTTTAATTATAAGATTCGGATCGCAGGGGATCCTGTCTCAGAGTCTGGAGTATGGGGGTGGGGTGGAGGGGGTGATTTATGCAAATCACCATCAAAGCCATGCCCCTGAATGGGAGACTCTTACAATTGCTATGAATTGGTGAGTGAGATATCATCAAACCCCGCCCATTCATAGTACCAATCGGGGGCCTGATTTTCCGACTCTCCCCGGAGACCGGGAGAATTGCCTGAAATCCGGGGGTCTGCCAGACATTTCGGAAGAGTTGGCAGCCCTGGTCTTTCTTCAACCAGTGATATAAACATCTGTACACAACACCCTAGTAAAGCGAATCCATAAAGAAAGTTCCTGCTTCCTGGAGATGTTTTTGGTTGATTCATTCCAAAATTCCAATTATTTATATTATGTGATGATATCTGCGCAATATCTGTTCAGTGTGTGCACAAGATTTAATATACAGATGATTTGACCTTGTGATCTGGATTTTCAATCATCAGTAAACGCATAAGAGTTATGCATCTGATCGCATGTGTGTGTCCAGTTTATGAGAGAAACTAATATGAAACCCCCATACTCATGTAGAAAGTATCATACTATACGCTTTTTATGTTGTCTTGCAGAAGATCCCAATAAAGCTGTGGTGAGTTTTACACCTGACTGGAGAAAGATGTTCTACAACGAGACACTGACTTTATCCTGCATCGGAGGAAGGCAATCAGACGCCAATCAGACCTATACCTGGTACAGGAACAACCATAAGATGGACATAAGTCAGCAGAACTTTACCATCGCCTCTATTCAGCTGTATGACCGAGCTAATTACCAGTGCCAGACCAGCACCAGCGACAGAAGCGATCCAGTCCGCCAACATATTATTACAGGTCAATGGGAAGGGGAAAATAACATGTGAGCTGGATCTGTATAAGCCAGACTGCTACCAATTGTAAAGAGTCTCCAAATATTATATGGATTACATAATAGGGATAATATTGGGTTTATTATTCATATAGATCAGAAATGATTGAGAAAGAACCATGAGGACTGGGTGTATGGGAGTACCCATAGTATATGGTAGCCATATCATCTAGCACCAGACAGGGGCTTTTTATGGGGCCCATATATTAACAACTTGAGCTTGGTTATTACCAATATTAATATTATTATTATTTTTACTTAGTACAAAATTATTAGGGAAGTTGAAATTTATTATCTTTACATTTATTAAAGTTAGAGTAACAATAATAGCTTTGACACCCCAGCATTAGTTCTTGATTATTTTAATATTTTTGATTTATTGATTATTAATTAATAGCTAATTAATTAATTAAGAATTCAGATTTTATATTATATTGAATTCTTTTATATACCACCCATAGATCTTGTTATTGTGCGCACACCTCGCAATGTGTTCGAAGGCGACATCCTGACATTGACATGTGACAGCCGACTTGATGTGAATACGACCAATGCCCAGGCTGCATTTTACAAAGACAATAGATTTGTGAAAAGTATGAGCAGCGAGACTAATCTGTTTATCGGAAGAGTGGATAAGAGCACGGCTGGGAAATATAAGTGCTTGAAGCGAGCCATTTTTGAAAAAGCTGAGAGGACAACTGAGGATGAAGACGTTATCTCAGTCACAGGTATCAGTGATGTCTTGTTCTGGAGGAGATCATGTGATAAAAGTTATGACAGTGTGTTACCCTTCCACGTATCACACATCCTAGGACCCTACCTTGGCCTAAATGCCTAAGCAGGGACATTGCAGTGAGATTGAAAAGTGGGGATGTTGCCCATAGCAACCAATCAGATCCAAGCTCTCAGTTTCATCTTACACACTGGAGAATGTGAGCTCGAATCTGATTGGTTGCTATGTGCAACATCCCCAATTTTCAATCACCCTACAATCTCCCCGCTTAGTACATTTAGGCCCTTAACTTTCAAGCACTCGCTCCTTGTAAAATTAATTCATCCTGTTACAAAACCGATATATGGCAGCCCTCAAAGACACAGGGTCATAACTGATATATGTTGATTTTCTCTTATCTTTCTATTTTACTTTTTTCTAGAATTGTTCTCTACACCAGAAATAACAGTAAATCCACATGAGATATCAGTGGGTACAGACATGACCTTTACATGTGTGACCACCCTGCATCCTATCAGAGCCAGCACAGAACTGTACTATGCATTTTATAAAAATGGTCGTCACGTTCAAGGTCTCAGTTTATCAAACGAGTACAAAATCCAGTCAGTGGCAATGGATGATTCCGGAGATTATTCTTGTGAGGTCAGAACGGCAATAGGCAGTGTGTCGAAAATGAGTCCAATTACAAACGTCACTGTAAAATGTGAGTATGGAATGACACGACGCATTTCTCCGCGTATATAAGTGATGAATTATTCTATAGACAGGGTAAGAAAACGGTTTTGAAATTACCATTAATGATACAATGGTCACACTGCATATACCACACTTCTTTAAATGACCCCCAAAGTGTTAGCTGTCCATGCACACCCAGTCTATTTATTTACACAGCTACAGTGCCTTTTGTGTCTTTCACTTCTTTGCTTTTGATTTCCATAGATACTTTAAAGCCTGTGTTGACCTTCTCACCGAACTGGAACAAGCTTTTAAGATTTGACAGACTTGTGATGAGCTGTAACGACAGAACCCAAAGCACACAAAAGTATTCCTGGTACCATGATAATGTCTTTGACAGTATAGATAAAACATTTACCGTTAGAGGTGCTACAGATAAATATATCGGAAACTACCAGTGCCAAAACCAATATGGCATAAGGAGTGAACCTGTTCATTTAGATGTTTTCTTTGGTGAGTAAAATTCAATAACTAATAGTAGAACTTGAACAGAGTAGAACTTGGAAGGGTCAGCTGTGTTCACTTAGATATTGCAGTATGGAATTTTGTATCCCTGAAAGGGTAGTGGATAAGTGGAATAGTCTTACAGTAGTCTAACAAATACAGAAACTTTATAAGGTTTCTAAAATACCACCATGGTGCTGAATTTATCCAGAAAGCATGCTAATATGTTTTCATGCCATGCTGTCAGCAAGTCTGAAAAGTTGCAGTTCCAGCAGTAACAGCTAGGTGGGGCATCACTGCAGAAGACAACCATTGTCAATGGCAGGACAACTGGTGTGCATCAAGCATAGGGTCAGTATGGGTAATAGGGTTTAGGGTCAGTATGGTTCAAAACGTAAAACTTAATACAATTGGGAATGCTGGCTGAGCCAAGTGTTTCTCATCTGCTGACCCTTTCTATGGACTGGACCTAGACTTATGAAAAGGGGATGCTTATCAATCAATAGTATTGGAAAACACTTTTCCTTAGCAGTAAGTATATGCATGAGAGCCCCATCTCCAGGACCAATTCAGGTCTATCCTGGGATCCTGGGACAATTTCCAATGGTGGGGAAAAATACACACCTCTAATTCCATTTGCATGATAAGACACCTCTACATAAGGCAAGCCACCTTATGTACAGGTGAGTGGGGGAAGGCATTTTACAGTAAGGGATTTGGTAAACCTCTACGCACAATACTTTTTTCCGCATGTGACAGGTATGCCAGATGGCAGGTGGTCTGTAGGAACCTGAGTTCCGGGATCATGGTTCTGAAAAGCAGAAGTGTTTCCTGCACAGCTTACCTGCCTTCTGGATCTCCACACTGGTCTTTGCACCAGGAAACTTGTTTCATCACCTGGCCGGGTTTACTACATTGTTGAACAGAGACGATGCGGCATCTTTTCATCTTATCTCAACCGATGGAACGCACAGTGTGATAGATTTGTGTTCTTACGGTCTTATGATGTTATAATGTTAATATGAAAATATTGATCATCCATATGTTTTTTGGGAGCAGTTCTCAACATTAAAGAACACTGAGAAAAGGGCTGCTAAGACATACTTGATATTTTGTTTGGACTATTCGGTTTTTGCATTGCACTTTTTAGATTTTGTTGTCTTTTGAATTATCAGTTTTGGGACATTATCACTTTTTACAGCTGTTTACCTCTTATATGTTTTATGTTTAGTACATCCATTGGCACACTAATACACTATGGCCTAAATTTACTAAGCAGGGAGATTGCAGTGAGATTGAAAAGTGGGGATGTTGCCCATAGCAACCAATCATATTTAAGCTCACATTCTCCAGTATGAAAAATGAAACGGAGAGCTTGAATCTCATTGGTTGCTATGGGCAACATCTTTTTAATCTCTCTGCTTAGTAAATTTATGCCCATGTGCAGTTAGTACCTTCACCAAAACATAACCAAGGTTATTCCAATCTTTCTACTTGTTGTGCTGTTCCTCTGCTTGGTTTATTTTAAATTTTTCCTCTTTATAATAGCTTTAATTTCATATCCTTCCAGTGTGGTTGATCCTGCAAGTACCTAATGGCATCCATGAAGGGGACACAGTTTCGCTGAGATGTTACATGTGGTCAACAGGATCTGCTCAAAACACAACATTTTACAAAAATGACCAAGTTCTGAAATTTCTGGGTCCGCTCTTTGAATTAAATCTTGGAATTGTATCTACAAATGATACTGGAAAGTACAAATGCACCCGTTTTATAAATACAGGGTCAATTTCAAAAACATATGTTGCAGAAGAGTTTATTTCCATAAAAGGTATGTCTGGGATATTTTATTTTGTACTGTAGAGCATATGTTTTCTATTAGTAATTCTTAGCTTTAATCAATATGTGGACATCTATTAATGGTGAGTTCTGATGTCATAACTTATAATTTATATAAGATACGATAAAATCCACGGCAAGATTAATAATAGGGTTTATGGGACTACAGCCCCAAGGTCTAAATTACCTGGGGAAGGAGATTGCAGGGAGATGTAAAAGTAGGGATGTTGCCCATAGTGACCAGTCAGATTTGAGCTCACATTCTTCAGTATGTAAAATGAAACACAGAGCTTGAATCCGATTGGTTGCTATGGGCAACATCCCCACTTTTCAGTCTCCCTGCTTAGTAAATTTAGGTCCAGACCTCCATTGTCTAAATGACCCATAGACTGCAGTTAATGATAGCAGTGCCTTCCAAAGATATTGTGTTCTGGATACCGTCGTTGTAGGTTTTCAGGATCCAGTATGCTCATAATATAATTTAATGTAATATAATATAAATAAGAATAATTAAACAGTGCTAATTATTCAATCAATATTTTTTTTTGTTTCTTACATGTTATAAAATTGACTTGTTTTGTTTTATTTCATGTTAGAGCTTTTCACCACTCCAGAAATACAGATACATCCAGTTTTAATCACTGAGGGAGACAATATGGAACTAACCTGTTACACACTCATTAGTCCACTCAGACCGTACACACAACTTCAGTTTGCTTTCTACAAAGATGGGCAAAAAATTCAGGACTTTAGTACCATAAGGAAATACAGTGTTCCGACAGCTCAGCTGGAGCATTCTGGGAACTACACCTGTGAGGCGAGAACTTCAACCAACAACTTACGAAAGATAAGCAAAGTGAAACCTGTCAATGTACAAGGTGGGTTTATCATGCTTATTGGGTGTATTTTTACAGATCTTGGCTTCATTGAATGGGAAGGGGGTGTAGTGGAAGCGACTGGACGCTAGTTTCCAGAGCACCTTTCCGCATGGTGTAACAGTTGACATAGAAATTTTCATGCTTTGCTGTCAACTTTCAATTTGTCATGAATTAGTTTGTGCATTAGTTCTTAAATGCAGTCCAGGGTTATTTCAAAGTGTTGTTATAGAAGGGAAATATTAGAATCATGGAGTCTATGGCTAGTGCGGAGTTGTGTTAAAATACTCTTTATATTATAACACTGGTTGACAATTTTTTTATTTTACTTTAAGAACTTAAATATGGTTCAAAAATCCTCCATATTCCTCTTTCCCTATCCTCCCTTTCCTCCATACTGGTAACACCCCACCTCCCACACTTTTGACCACACATCATCCTTGACCCATCACCTGTCCTTTTTTTTTTCCCCCAAAAAACCCCCTCCAGAAATATTTATATTTTTGACTAAATAATTTTTGTCCTCTTATAAATGTATACGTCTTATATATGTATTACATTTTCTAATCATTCTAATCAGGAATGGCAGTGGTGTCTTTTACACCAAACGTTGGAAAAATATTGACAAAAGAATCTATTACTCTGACCTGTATTGTGAGATCCGAAGTCAACGTAAACCGTGAGTATTACTGGTACAAAGACAACAAGAAGATCAACGAAACTCGGAAGATCTTCACAATCCAATCGGCTACAGTGGAGAATACCGGCTATTACCAATGTCAGTCCAGCTTTTCACATTTAAGTGACTATGTCAGACTGGACATCTCCAACAGTAAGTCATTTACATGTCAAAAAGAAAACTTGATAGCAGTTTATATTAACTCACCTGTCTTAAGATACATAAAATACCCATTAAAAGGGTGGACAAATGAAGTCACTTGCAATATCATTCAGTTCAGATCTGAGATTCTACATAATATATTCAGGCCCGGTGACAGGGTTAACAAAGGGGACAGCTTTCACAGCCCCAGATTCAGGGGGTCCTGATAGTATCGTTACCACCTGTCCCGCTGCCGCCGGGATACTGGATTAGTTACCAATAAAATGTAGCCATGGCAGGCCGCTCGTGGCAGGAACACTGTGTATGGTACACTGTTCACTGGATGCCGTGGCACAGGGTCACGTCACTGTCCTTGGCAGCTTGTGTAATATGTTATTTATTTTTTTTCCCCCTATTGAGATGGGGGTCCCAAAAATCTGGGTGTACCGGGCCCCAAAATTTCTGTTGCCGGCTGTGCCTATAACTACACGTGTTAAATTTTAAAAACATTTATTGCAAGATGGAATATTATTTGCACAAATAGTATTCCACCCCCAATTTTCTTGCAGGGTTGACGGTGCTTGAATGCTAGAATGATGACTTAATTCCTCCATAAAAATGGCCACAGAATTTGTTTCTCTCTTCTTCAATATTGTTGTTAACATTCTTCATTTCTCTGTTTTAGGTGATATGATTGTTCAAGCACCTCCTCTTGTTTTTGAAGGAGACACACTGACCGTGACATGTCACCATCGCCCACAAATGACGTTCCCAGACGCTATATTTTACAAAGATAATGAATTAAAAACGTTACTGTCCAGTGGGTCTGAATTAAATCTGGGAAAAGCACAGAATAACACGACAGGTGTCTACAAATGTACAAAGAAACTGATCAGCACTAATAATATTTACACTGCAGATACGTTTGTATCTGTAACAGGTAAAAACTATTTTATTTATACAGTAACTGAAAAATGTGGACATAATCACAATGTCAATCATAGAGTTGTTCGGTCTGGACTTGACTGGAGAATGAACACATTTTGTGACCACGCATCTGGATCCTCAGATTTACGCACTAGGGACCGGATACATGTCTACTTCATTCTCTGAACAGTCCTGTGTGCAGGAAAGGGGGATGAACTTCCCTGTCACTCCCCTCTCGTGTGCCGATCGCAACCACTGACCCCCTCGCCCACACTGTATAATTTAATTCTTACCCTCCCCCCAAACCAGTAAGCGGAGCTTCTAGTGCACAGAACATTGTTCTGTGTGTTAGGAATTTCATCCGGTAACATTTGGAATGGGTTAAGAACTTAAGCACAATCATGATTTATGTGGCATTTAGGTAGGGCACAGTTTGATAGTGGCATCCCCTGAGACATGCATGTGCATTACTTGCCATGATTCTGTCCATTATTATGATTATAGTCATATGCAGCACATACAGCATTTAGTAAAACAGTACATAGTATTACATAGACATTATGTAGGTAAAAATATAATCATTTGACAACCGTAAAAAGCAGCTACAAAATACTAAACCACCAACCAACATTATGTGGTTTTATATGTGACGTATATTTTCATAATGATCCTTACACTTACCTTCCTTTTTATACGCTGTGTTGGGTAAAATAAAATAAAAACAGTAAAAAACTAAAATAATGCCTTGTGACCAGTTTTGTCCACTCAGGGCAAAACAGAAGGCGTACAGGAGAGCAGGACAGTCACTCGACAGGATTGCCACACTCTTTTTGGGACAGTGGGGAAGTATGAGATCATAATGACATTTCTGGCTGTTATGAGACTAAACGTATTTGTGTAGCAATCCAGAGGCAAACATATATTTGTTTCTGGATCCCCCATTATTTATGTCTTTTGTTATCTTTCAAATAGTAAGTGAAGTTCTGTATTGTGTCTGGCTCAACGAATGTTAGTTCATATTATATTTATATTTTTATCATTTTATAAGTTGACCTATTGAATTAACCTTTTTTGCAGATATATTTTCTTATTTCCAGCTGAAGGTGTCCTCCCTTCCAGTAATGGAGGGGGAAACTCTACTTCTGTCATGTGAAGCTGCTGTGAGTCTGTCCTTTATTCTTCTACGAGGAAACACCCAACTACAATTTGCTTTCTACAAAAATGGTCTGAAGCTGCAGGACTTCAGTGAAAGCAATAGATTCTCCATTAAAGGATTTTCTAAGAATGATACCGGGCTTTATACATGTGAAGTTAAAAGTTCGATTTACAGCATGACAAAGAGGAGCCAAGAAGTAGAGATTAATGCACAAGGTGATATGATGGAAGGTTTGGTTATAGGTTACAAGGTATATAGGAAAAATAAAATCAAACTTTTCAAGGGGGAAATTTATTTGACATGATTTTTAGATTAATTAAATCTGTTTTAAATCTTTTTACTATTATTTTGTAGTTTCTTGTTGGGTTTCAAAATTATATAAAACAAAAAAAAATACAAAACAAAAAATATGTTAATATAAAATACAGGTTGATAATAGCATATAAAGAATAGCAAAGTCCAGTCTAAAATATATATATATATATATATATATATCAGTATCCTATACACATGTAATTACACATATAGGGACAGATTCAGATTTACACTCTCATGACTTACACTCTCAAGGGTAAAACCATGTTGAATTGCAGGGGAGGTAAAATGAATGTCAGTGTTTGCATGCAGGGAGAATACTTTATTGTTGCATTTTGCACACAGATACTGACCAGCGTTACTGTTACACTGTTATTACACTTGTGCTGGAAACATCATCCATCATCTGTAATACTGATTGCAATTAATTCAGTTTACCACCCCTGCAATTCAACTTGGTTTTGCCCATGAGAGTGTAAGTGTAAGTAACAACTTAGTGCTGGACCCAGAATCACATAGAGGCTTATATCAGGCCCATAACATGTTCTAAAGTCTGGTAACGCAGAAAAGACAGGGGGAAGAAGGGGGAGGGGGAGAAGGTTCTGCAGCCTTGGAGGAGACAGCCCTCCTATGTGTCCAGGGTTAAAACCACTGCCGTTTTGGGCTCATCCAAAGAATATATTGATTCACAGGGACCATATTTTGTAAGAAGTATGTCCATTTTTTCTTGCTTAAAATATTATCTAATTGTATAATTTAAAACATTCATAGATTATAAAGAGTCTAAAATGATCACAGATACCAAGTGATGTCTTTTTTTTTTTTAGTTCATTTCGTAGAGCTTTTCACTACCCCACAATTATCTGTGAACTCAAATCCGATTGCAGTAAAGAGCACTTTAATCTTAACATGCAGCACAGATCTGCACCCAGACAAGCTGTCCACAGTACTTTGGTTTTCATTCTACAAGAACAGAAAGCTTTTGCAAAAAACCACGACATCCAGCCGTTACAGAATTTCCCTTAGTCAAGAAAGTGATTCTGGGGATTACACGTGTATGATTGAGCAACCTCTCACCAAGATCATTAAGTGGAGCAGCACATTCTACCTACTGGTACAAGGTGAGCAGTCAGCAAAACAATACAAAGACACAAACACTATGCTGAGACTTTCATTCTTGATAAATGGGGGCACTTTTTATTCAAATTGCAATTGAAATTGGTGTCTATTTTAGGTGGCCACAATAACAGTGAGGGTCAGAGATTGTGGCCTAATGAAACACTGCTTACTTAAATAAAACCTGACGCCTAATGGATGGTGGTTGTTAATAACTAAGACTAAGAGGGGAATTCAGTGAAGGGCGATTTTGGGAGGGATTTCAAATCGATCTCATTCGCTGGGATTTAAAATTGCCAATGCTTGGCGATTAGTAGTATTCAGTATACGTCGATTTGGTGTGGCGATTTCAAACCCCGTTGAATGAGGTTGATTTGACATGGGGGATTTGCGCTGAAATCCCTGGCGATTTGCTTTGTATTCGCAGGGATTTGGCCAAATTGACCATCGAATTGAATATTACCTCATCATTGTCGATTTGAAATCCCTGCTACTGCTGTAGTAAATTGTTCAACAGGCGATTACCAGGCACATTAATACATGGTCATTAGCGTCTGTTTTGTCACCTTTATTGTCATGGTGCATCTGTATTTGTTGGCAAACAAAAACTTTACCTTTTTATTAATATGGTATTTATACCTTATGTTAAGTAAGGTATTAATCATATATAAATTAAAAGGAAAAGTTATTTGTCAACAAATACAGATGACAATAGAAATGAAAAAGTATAAACAATTTACAATCATTCACAATCAGCACACACTGTAACCCTATATAACATAATCACACTTACATGAAAAATGTTTTGCAATCAAAATGGATGCTTTAAATAGTGTTCCCAGTTAGCAATCAATCGTATGGCTAGGGAAATGGGTCAAATCCCCTTAACCAGGGAATTTGAGGAAATCGCCACATCGATTTGAGAAAGGGGATTTGAAATTGACAGCCACACAAGGGATCTCAGACCAACAGGTATATTTATCAATGACTTATCACTTCATTTTGAAGTGATAAAGACCGTTTTCTGGTGAAAACAGCCCTTTATCACTTCAAAATGAAGTGTTTCATATTTATCAAGCATGTATCACCATGGAGAGCTGCTGCTTTCATGGTGATACATGTGAAGTTCACCTGAACATCGCTGCCCCACTCTCCTGGATGCGTTCAGATAACGCCAGCTCAGGCCAGCGTTATCTATACAAGGGGAGCAGCTGATAGAGCGGCTGCTGCGGCTGGGCTCCCCTCATCTAACACACTGAACTCCCTCACTCCCTCCCACCCTTGTGAGGGAGGAGTAAAGGCTTCAGTGTAGGGAGAGGGGAGGATGGAGGGGAGTCCAGCCGCTGGTAGTTCACTATCAGCAGCTATGTATATCAGAGTTATGGGGTATATAATGGAGCTGCAGTGACTTGTGGTGACTTTACTGGTAACTGCTGTACACATGACAGCAGCTCTCAGCAGAATATACAGGAGGGGAGTTTACACTTCAGTGTCCTGACTCCCCTCCTGTATATCCTGCCGGTAGCTGCTGTCATGTGTACAGCAGTTACCAGTAAAGTCACCACAAGTCACTGCAGCATTCAGTTTCTTTCATCAGCGTTTGCCTGTGTAGCCACACTCCCCCCCTCGTTCCCCCTCTCACTATACAGGAGTCTTAGCTCCTCCCTCCCAAGGGTGGGAGGGAGTGAGGGACTTCAGTGTTTTGAAAGGGAGAAATAGGAGTCTGCAGGGCTGCCGTGTCTGTCTCTATCAATCTGCGCATGCGCGAAACTTCGGTTCACCTCGTCAGTGACGGAAAGTACCGACTCTGACGAGAATGTCAGCATGAACATCGCGGGACACCATCTGCTTTGTAAATATGTTGGTCGGAGTGGCCAGGCTCGCAGCGAGGTGATGCGAGCCTGGTTCACCCGGACTTCGACCGACAGGTAATTATTGATAAATATACCTGCAAGTTTGGTAGAAATTACCAAAAAGGCCAATTTGACAAGCAAATCGATTCCCTTTGTCGATTTGATCAAATCACCCTTTAGTGACTTCCTCCCTAAGAGAGAGTCAAAAACCAGGACCGCTGCTACGAATTTGGACTAAGGGCTGGATTCAGCTTTTCACTCTCATGACTTACACTCATGAATTACACTCTCATGGGCAAAACCATGTTGAATTGCAGGGGAGGTAAATTTCATTAGTTGCAATCAGCATAACAGGTGAAAGCTGATGTCTAATAACAGTGTAACAGTAACACTGGTCAGTATCTGTGTGCAACATGCAACAATAAAGTATTCTCCCTGCATGCACACACAGACATTCATTTTACCTCCCCTGCAACTCATGAGTGTAAGTCATGAGAGTGAAAAGCTGAATCCAACCCTAAGTAACCTATGTACAACTAAGTCCATATGTAAACTTAACTTAATACTGCGCCAACTCATATGTCTGACCCCCACTACTACCACCACACTGTGCTCCATCTGAAAGAAAACTACATGTTAGCAGAAGAAATATCCTAAACCAAGAGGGAAAAAAGAGGGTAGAGAGGGAGGGTGGGAAATGCAGGAACATAAATAGTTAACTTCTGATTCTCTAACAGTATTAAGGAAGAAACCCTTCCCCTAAATCCAACCCCTAGCTGGATCCTATAGGGTGACATGGCTGGGATGAGGAGATCTGGCCCCAGCTTGGCATTTATTATCATTATTAATATTTTACAATAACCGCTTTGTGTTGTACTCTCAATTCTAATCCATGTTTTTAACTTTTTTTCCTAACAGAGCCTATATGGGATGTAAAAATAAACAAAGACCAGGAGGATCAAGAGTTAATGGTGGGAAGTAATGTGACGTTCACTTGCTCTATAAAACAGGGCAGTTCCCCTTACTTCGTATGGCTGCATAATTCCAAGGTGGTGGATGATAATTGTGTTTTATACCAAGTGAGGCAAAACGGGAAAGTTCTGTTCATACATTCTCTTGAGCAGCATCATTCTGGAGTCTATGAGTGTCAGGTTAGCAACAACTTCACAACTGCAAAGAGTAATGTGCTGATGATCAGTGTCAAAGGTAAGACTGTAAAATGTTTTCATATAACTGTAGCTATTAGTTATTCAATGAACTTTATATTTATAGAGGAATTATATTTATTATATGACTAAGCAAATTCTCAATATTCAGTGGAATATACAATGGCATTTATTGACTTATTTAATTTTGAAACTGAGTGAAAGTCAATAAACCATTTTCAGTCTGGAAGTAGAAAATAGCAACTGTTGCTGGGATGAGGAGGGTGGCTGTGATGAACAAGTTGACTTTGGTCTGGGTATAGCGATGATTAGAATTGTGGAGATGGTGGGATAGCAAGAACCTCCCCTGCCTTGGTGGACCAGTCCAGCTACTTTACCCAATCCAAGCCCTATCTCCTCAAGGGGCAAATTAGATGTAATATTTCCAGGGCTGTGGCCTTTCAGATTTTTTGGTGTTTCTGTTTTTTTTTTGGTGCATTTTCCTCAAAAACAGCCTTTTAATAATTAACAGAGAGGTTCTATACAGGATGATTTATTATTTATTCATTTATAATGATTGAGCTTCATTGTGTTATTGCTTGTTCAGTTGTGTTTGAGTTTAGACTTTTTGTTTTATTAAATCAAGAGATTTGGCTTAGACTGAAAAAACATTAAAATACTTCTAGGAACCCAGGTGATCCCTTAATGCTTCTAACCTTCCTGTGAAGATGAAGTACAAGCCCGCAGAATCACCATTTCAAGTCTTCTCTTGCAGAGCCCTTTGCTGATGTCAGAATCAGCACCGAAACAAAGATTTTAGACCTGGCGTCCGGAGACAACCTTACCTTTACTTGTTCAGTGGCTCGCGGCATGGCTTCAACGTTCAAGTGGCTGCACAATGAGGAGAATGTGGACAAAGATACTAAGATGTATGATGTCATGAACAATGGGAAAGTATTATTTATAAAGTCTATAGACAACTACCACGGAGGAACATATCGGTGTAAGGCAATAAAAAATAACATTATTCTACAAAGCGACGTCCTCACTGTCACGATCTCAGGTGAGTCCACACTTTTATGAGAATTATGACGATTGATGTTTGTGTGGCTTAAGTTTAGTATGTCGTTTCAACAAAGTGATACCACTGGGCATTATCTTAAGTTATTTTACATTGCTCCCTGGCCACCAGATATTGTTACACTGGTGAGCAAGGGTTTAAATTTCCCTTGGAAAACCTTATATATGTATATGGTTTATTTAGAGTTTACTCTTTTAGTGTAATGGAATCTCATGGCTGATTTTATTGAAATTATATGGGTCACATTGGGGGGAAAGGGGTGAACTTATATAGTGAATGTACACTGAGTAGAATCCAGGCTCACATATAAATACGTATTGTTTATGGCTAAACATTTGCCGTAGAAACAAGATGTGTTCAGGATCATAGTAGTTGCTGGAACTCCATATCTGTACATCCTAAGAGCTCACTCAAAGCACAATTACTATTCCATTATATATAACAGTACAATGACCCTGTACATGCATTTGAATTGTGGGAGAATGCTGTATATAAATCTATAGTGTTCAAGTAAAGGTATATTCTGTAAAAGGATGCAATGACCACAAATTGTGTTCTGTAGGTACAAGTCATCCATACCTGGTACCAATCGTTATCGTGACAGCATTTCTGGTTATTATACTAATCACTGTAGTTGTGTACAAGTACCAGAGCAAACTTGTTGGAAAATTTACCAGTGGACATTTGGAAAGCATCAGAGGTAATATAAATGTCCCTTTTATTGTTTCACAATACTGTCATGTGCACTAAAATATTTGATTTGATGTCATGTGGTAAATATAAATCAGTCAATATTTCTACTAGTAAGACTTACTGATGATGATGAAATCAGCTATTTACTGTAATTACTGCTCATTAGATTGCAAGATGTTGATTTCCCGGGTCACCTTGTCAGAGAGTTGGTGGACACTAAGATTAGGAGTTACTGTACTTCATATATGATTAAAATCTTAGACCGTTTCTTTATGAGCAATAAAAATTAAGTTAATTTCTATTTTATAGATTATTTGTTTGAAACATTATACAATGATATAATTGTACAACATTGTGAAATAAACGAAAAATGTACTGGGATATGTGCATTTGATCAGCATATGGGGTTTTGTAAACTCATTTATAATAACTTAAACATTTTTATCCATATAACAATTGATATACTTTTTTCAGTTTCAGTGAGTCATGATAAGGATAGCCTCATTGGCATGGACAGTCTGGACAGCAATGAAAGGTCAGTATGGCTACTGTATCGCCCTTTTCTGGGACTTGTGGGAGTTCACAAATAGCAAACACTTTTGCACATAATATACAACGCTAAGTTACCAGTTGCTGTGGCTGAGTGGTTAGTAATGGGGAATATTATTTGATATATAGAGATTGTTTAATTGATGAAAGGTTTACAGGAAATCAGTTTAGTCATTATAATATTGATTTAAAAGGACCTTATGCATATTCTTTGCTCTGTAATTATGCTACACAATGTCCAGTCTACAAAAACTCTCTTTTTCAGATTTTCCAATACTTACCACGAAAATTAGAAGAAAATGGCAAGTTTATGAGTTCAAGTATCAGAGTATGGATCTGTTATAAAGCATTCATGAGTTGACTTGGTTGAAATATCATTATCTATTTTTTTTACATGGAATTACAGTATATGTCTGTATACTTACTGTGAATGCTATTATGGTTGTTTTAAAAGTAAAAATATCACACATTGTTGGCATTTATTATTTCATGGTTGTGGTTTGTAAATGGCAATACAGCAGGCTTTATAATTAAGAAGAGGTTTGGTAATTTACTAACAACCACACAGTACATGAGTGTAATAAAAAAGTATAAATATATCATTTAAAAAAGGTCTGGCAGGTACTTGAAACTACGGCATGTCCATGAGGGTTGGGTACAAATTACAGACGGTGAAAAGACCGACAATGAAAATACTGACAGGAAACTACAGAAATGCAGAGAATCCTGCCATGAAATTTCCCAATGCCAATGACACAGCATATCCCGAAAGCAATAAAATCTCTACACAATAAAAATACCAAAATATGAAATCTGATACATAAAATTGCTGACATGTTTAAAATACAAAAATACAGAAATTTTAAATACATATAGTGTAAAATGATTGACATAAAAAATGACCAACACCAAAAATGACCGACACCACAAATGACAGTCATGTGTAAAACACCTTTTTGTGTGGTGGAGAATAAATTATTGTTTTTTTAGGTCCCTAAAAATTGATTATGGCTATTTATGTGGTAATGACTAAATTACAGTTTTGTAGGTCCCTGAAAGTTAATTACCGCTAACGGTGTTGTACCCAATAAATGATAGTTTCTGCAATAAATAATTGTTTCTGCAATTTTCTACTGCAAATTCTGTTGTACTCAGTAAATGATAATTTCTGCAATTACTTATTGCTAATTGTGTTGTAGTCAGTAAATTATTGTTTCTGCAATTAATTACTGCTAATTCTGTTGAACTTAATAAATTATCATTTCTGCAATTAATTTTCTACTCAGTAATTGTTGATCATTTCTGCAATAAATAATTGTTTCTGCAATTTTCTATCTAAAATTCTGTTGTGCTCATAAAATTATAAATTCTGCAATTACTTATTGCTAATTGTGATGTAGTCAATAAATTATTTTTTCTGCAATTAATTACTGCTAATTCTGTTGAACTCAATAAATGATCGTTTCTGCAATTCATTATAGCTAATCTTGTTGTACTTAATAAATGATAATTTCTGCAATTACTTATTGCTAATCCTGTTGTACTTGATAATTTTTGATCGTTTCTGCAATAAATAATTGTTTCTGCTATTTTTTATCTCAAATTCCATTGTGCTCAATAAAAAATACTTGAAAGCTGGATTAATAGATCTTATTTCTGAATGATGGTAAATAGTATATGCCTACAGGAATAAAAAAAAAAGAAATACTTTTATATCATAATTTCCTACTCTCCATGAATATCAGGGAGACTCCCTGAAGTGTGGGTGATCTCCCTGACTCCCTGAAGTGTTGAGAAAACTCCCTGAGTTAAAAATCATTGAGTTATGATGACAGAATGTAGAAATTGTGTGTTACTTATATAACGATAAAGAAGTCAGTGATTCTCCTAAACACAGGCTTCACAATAAATACTGTATCTCTACAAGCTATTACTTGACAGCCTATTTGCCTCGCCCCTCTGGTATGGCGGTGCGTGGGACAGGCACCTTCCGGAACCACTATACATCACACATCACTGCTCCCTCAGCTTGTCCGTGATTTAATCCCTCGACACACCCATGGGTGGAGTTATTCAATGGACACACCCATGGGTGGAGTTATCAAATGGACACAGCCATGGGTGGAGTTATTCAATGGACACACCCATGGCTGGAGTTATCAAATGGACACACCCATGGGTAGCATTATTCCATGGACACACCCATGAGTGGAGTTATTCAATGGACACAGCCATTAGGGAGTATCACAACCTCCCTAATGTTCATTTTCAAAGGTTGGCAACCATTCACAATCACCCCTCACATTTTAACATGGTTTTGCTCAGGACACCACCTGCACTTAAAAATAAGGTGTAAGTCATACCTCCCAACATTTGCCGGGGAGAGAGCAGGACAGACAAAATCTGGACATTTGGGGGGGTATGCATCAGCCCCTAGTTTATCCAAACTTTAAAGGCTGTTCATACACTGTGCAATAATCTGCAATACGGATCATGTACAGACACCATAAATGTATCTGATCCAGAATATTTTTATGTCTGTAATCTCACACACATGACACACATTTTTTTTACATTATATTTAGTAGTTTTGGTTTTATTTACAACATATATGTTTTGTATAACAATCAGTGAACTGCATAGTGTTTAAGTGTGTTGGAGTAAGGACAACATAAGTCCACCTGGACAAAACCAAACACTGAACTGCAGAGATAAGCAAACGTAAATGTTTTTAGAATTAAAGTTGAATGATGAAGTTTCCTGGCTCAACACTAATTTACAAATGAAATAAAGTTGTGCAGTTTGTTGAGTGATTTTCACCCCTCACATTGCAACATGGTTTTGCTCAGGTAGACCCCATAAAATGCCTCTGTATCTACACACCTCATTATTTCATTATCAGTTTGTGTTCTATTTACCTTGGGAGATAACATTTATACCTCATCACCTTTTACAGATCATTCAGTAATATAACAGAGAAAAGACAAAATACATTTTATAAGAAAATATTTATTAAAAGTTTTTACATAAGTAAAATTTCATTTATGTGATCTGCATTATAAGTCAGATCATAGTTCTTGTATTCTTGTCCGATATGAAGACCAAGAATTTGTATCAGCCCCTAGACTCACGAAGAGTCGTCCTTCAGCACTCAGGACAGGAAAAACCTCCTTGGAGGTTTTGACATTAAGAGGCTAGAGATCATAGTTCTGCATTCTCCTGTTTTGCCCCTAGGGGCTGCTGTAGAACTCATTCCAGCTCATTTAATTTTCTGCACCTGAGTGTCTGGTATTAATAGTAATTCAGGTGCTGGTCATTGTTCATAACTGCTTCAGCCTGTCTTGTCCTGTGCCTGGGATATCAGCTGCCATCTCCTCATTGCTTTCTTCTGCTGGTTTGTTACATGTATTCTGGTTTATTTGTTCTTTGCCATATCCTGCCTGTACCTTTCTGGTTTATTTTTATGTGTTTGTTATTGCTATTTACTTTTACTCATGTGTTTCTTTATTCATTTCTGAATCCCAGGCTGCGGGGGAGCCCAGATGCATCCAAACCCCTAGATCTGACAAAAGGATCTATGTTGCAATCAGGGCCAGAAAGAGAAATGTTGGGCTTCGGTGCAGCAAATTCATGGGGTTCCCTCATGCATGCCTGTATTCCCTTAAATGTATATCTAGAAGGTTGAAAGCACTAGACCTATAGAGACAAAAATACATTATATATACTTCCCAAGGAGAGGAATGTGTTCAAGCTGGATACATCGTAAATTGTTATGGTCATGCGTGAGCAGAGCCCAGTGAGTCCAGGCTTCGCTTTCATACACATAAGAGCAGCTCTCACTGCAGATCAATCTCAGTAAAGTGTTAAAAAAAACCCCAAACCATCAATCTCAATCATGGGCCCCCTATTAGCTACGGGCCCAGGTAAAGAGTAAATTCCCCTCTCACCCCTCAATGGCCCTGGTTGCCATCACAAGTTGATGACTTGGCATTACAATGTACAGTATAGACTGCCCTCTCTTTCTGAGTACTGATCCAATTTGCATTCACAGGACTCACAAAGTTAACATAAGTCCCATTCAAGATCCAGTTACTCAGAGATCAGAACACTGAGAAAGCCAAACTTAGGATTCTGTCCTATGTGTTCAGTACTGCAGTATTGATAACAAAATAAATGTACTGAGAAGTAAAAAGATTAATAAGATAGAACCTAATATCTGACAAAACCAATCCTGATCCAAAACATGAAGGGATATCCAGATCCAAAACCAAAGACAGATCCCTACATCATATATAATGTATTACTATTATAGTACTAATAATGATACGTTAAATGTTATACCAGAAACACCCACTAGGTGACACTCTTTTCCTGATACATAGCATAGCACTTGGGGTACTCATATTTGTGAAGTGAAATAAATGAATTGTATAATAATATTGGAAAATACTATTTGCATACAAATAATTATACAAATAAATAAGAATTATATATTTTTCATATCATAACAGAAACATTTCTATGCTGGGAACAGTGGCAAGTAAATATTGATGTTTAAGCATGTGTAATGAATATTTTTATATATTACAGTGTTCTAGATATTTTTTTTCTTTAAAGTTTCATTTAGTTCTGTAACTCCTCTTTTTACTCTGCATTTATGCAGTTATGGCACCTTAACGCTATGACATCATAGTCTAGCACCTCACTACCTGGGTTTAAGCAGCGGCACCAGACTGCTGGCATTTCAGTGACCGTTTCATTGTGTTAATTGTATTACTATTTGTAGCATTCTTGTGGCTGTTTCTCACCTAATTGCTAAAATGCTAATCAATTACTTTGCAAACTCTATTTCTGCCATTTTATGACATTTAACCACTAATCACATCAGCAAAGAAAAGGACACATTGTGCAAAGATGGCTCTTCATTCCACTGTATTACATTATTGTGTACATAGGGAGCAGAAAGTAACAAAATGTTAAAAACGTATTTTAAGGGTGTGAACACATTTACAAGGAACTAATATTTTATAATGTCATTGTGCACTCAGAGTTAAGTTAATTGGTCCTTATAGTCCTACAATTGGTAATTGTGTTGATTACACCATCGGAATTCCTTTTCCCCCTTGTGACATTATCACACATCAGACTATTCAGGAATCCACAGTGAGCGATTGTCAATCACATTTTAAAGCAGTTATATAAACTGGACTGATGCGGACGCTTCATTTCATTAATCACAGGTCCTGCAGAACTACCCTTGTATGGAGGTCATCATAATATGTTTCTTTCATTCATTCATTCAGAAAACAATTCTATTACACTCTATACAGCCATATACAATACACCCGAACATGACCCGACCACTGGACATGAT
>JABWIB010000404.1:46770-57139 GCA_016617825.1 Platyplectrum ornatum
GGGGGGGGGTTGGGCGTTACTGTTACACTGTTATTAGACTTGGGCTGGAAACATAATTTCTCACCTCCAATACTATTTGTCAAGGATAAAATGTATCCCCCGCACTTCAACATGGTTTTGCCCAGGTGTAAATTTCCACCTGTTTTCTTCTTATCTTAGATCTATATAGTCCAGTCTAATCTACATGATGTGATTTTATTTCTAACCTCAATTAATATATTATCAACCAGCTTTAAACATAAAGAAAGAATAAATGTAAAAAGATGTATCATGGTACTGCTATTCTATTTGGGTCTGATCATTTAAAAAGAGGGTATGCTATTCTGTATTAAGTCACGTTCACACATGCTATATGTATGAGCATTCATTAAAGTGGTTAATGAGCATTAATAAGAATTTAGTATCAATTTATCAGGTCAATACTCTTGTAGTTGAAGTGAGCAAATTTTGACTAAACGCTCATTATCCGCTTGTCTGGATAATCCCTAAAAACATGAGGATATTTCAAACCCAGACGGGCTTAATCATGGTCTAAGATCACTATCACTGTGTTACAGAGATCATATTTATGTTCCAGGCTGAATAACCCCTGCAGTAGGGACAGAAGACATATGTACTGTATTCCACCATTCCGCATTGAGACGCACGCTAAACATTAAAACGTGCATACAATGAATTCCCAGATACCATCAATGCTTTACGCCCTGTGGCGCATTAAGTGTTGGCATTCGATGAAAGACCCTTTTCTTAATATAATCAAAATGTGTCGCTGGTGAAAAGCGTTTATCTGCAAAGCCATCGTACAGCTATATAATGGGGACGATAACTAGTGGGATACGCATTTTAAGGGGCCACAATTAAGCCAAAATTTGCTGTATTTCAGATCATGGAGGCCTGGGGTCTGGCCATCAACTTTATAAAATATGTGTGTAATGTTTGGAAATTATTAGATTATATATATAAAAAAATTGAAGTGGACTAATAATATATATATATATATATATATATATATATATATATATATATATATATAAGCTCTGACATATTTTCTTTGTTCCCAAATCATGATACAAAATTAGCCTATCAAGGTATAGAACACCCAAAATTCCACGTCTAACTCCACCTCCCCCTCATGTCTCAGTCTTCTTGGTTTCTCCTGTGAGGGAGAAACCAGAAGTCGGCAATTCTAAAGTAAATTGGGCAGTTGTCATGTTGCTTTATGAGATGGTGCTAGGTAGAAGGAAATGACAAAAGGGTGGAGGGCCCTACTCTAAGCTAAGCAGGGAGGCGAATAGCTTTGTAGCATGCAGTGTGTAATCATGTGTCTATTTTTTTAATATAAAAATGACGTTTTTACATGAAATAATAATATTGATGATAATAATAATAATAATAATATTGATAATAATCAAACTTATATAGGCAACTGCATTACACCTGGCAGCCTCTGCCTATAAGCATATGTGTGCATGTGTTTCACATACATACATATTTTATCTAATCAGCAATACTTTTTATTTATAGTATATAGAAGTATAGAAAATCACAATTACCAGTCCACGTCCTTTGCTGGCCAATGACAAAGTGCTGACAGTCAGGACGGCTGTTACAGAACTCTGCAGCTTCGGCTGCGTCATGCACAGACAGTACACATCCCTGGTAGTGATAGGACGGCCAGCACCGGAAATCATCTGCGCTTCCAATCATCCGGAATCCTCTTAGCACAGTGTAATCTGCGTTACGAGAGAAAGAACAGTGCATCACAATGTTATTCACATAGTCACTGTATGAATCTCAGACCAGTTCTGCAAAGTAACACTTATTGGTCATTTACATTTCATTTGCTGCATAAAATCTTAAGAATACGATACAAAAACAGTTACTAATGTTACCAAATGTTACTGAAATATAAAATATAGGTTACACATATAAAATAATATATAAATTATAAATATAATATAATATATATGTTATAAATACAATATAATATATAGGTTATAAATATAATATATAGGTTATAAATATAATATTATATAATATATAGGTTATTAATGGAATATAATATAATATATAGGTTATTAATATAAATATTATATAATATATAGGTTATTAATATAAATATTATATAATATATAGGTTATTAATGGAATATAATATAATATATAGGTTATAAATATAATATTATATAATATATAGGTTATTAATATAAATATTATATTTATACTTTGATTGGGTTGAGTATACACAACTATTAATACACAATAATGTAGGGATATATTGAATGGGTTAATTTGTAACTCACGTTTCAAAGACTGCGGCTGACTTTGATTCATCCCTGACTTGTAAAACTCCAGCACATCTTCAAACGCCTTGAGGGTGTCGCGTATCCCAACCCGTAGATCACCTGCAATAAACGCTACATGAACGGGCTGATGCGTGCACATCTGCAACACAGACAACCGGCTTTGTCTAATACCTGTTGTGTTCATGATCTCTTGAAGGCGAGGTCGGAGGGCAGGAGGCGAGGCGTGAGGCAAGAGGTAAGTGAAGAAGAATCTGCAATATGGAATGAGATCTCCATGTTATATCATATAGAAATGGTTCCCTTCTGTGACGTAAAACCCTGTAGGTATCGGCAGTGGCGACGGGGGGTAGGAGGAGGAGGTACAGACTATCGGGAGCCCTGGCCATATATTGCTTAGTAGGTAGAGCCATATGTATAAATGTTAGTGATTGAAAATGGAAAACCATAACTCTGAACTAGTAACCGGTTTACCTTGACTATGGCCCTCACGTCTTTCCTCCAGGTGCTCTATAAGCTCCAATGGGACAGCGAATGATTTCTTTAATTTTAAAGCCCTATCATGGCGCTATGAAACACTATTAATAAATATTCAGAGACTTCATTGCTACCTGTATGCATTGTAGAGGTTCCTCTTCTCATTGGCCCCTGTACATACACCAGACGCGGAACACGTCCCATGGAACGTCCTGGCGGGGAAGGTCAGGGTGCAGTCAGCGTCATCGCTGCACGCCAGCTCCTCGCTGGTGGCGTCATCCATGTCCGTCACTTTCAGGCTTCCATTCACCAGAACAAATTGCCTGGGCTGGAAATCCAGGAGGGCGATGGATCCCATGGGGGAGTTCGCCAGATAATGTAGCAATTGTACCAATTCCAAGCAGATCTGCCAAAACATGAGAGTGGTATATGAGGACAGTGGAGGCTTTTATTAACCAATCACACTATTATGCAATAAATATGGTATTGAATTTATTGTTAAATGGTCAGTTATACCCTGTTCACATTACCTCAAATTAGCTGTCTTTTTTTGATGAAAAAACTGAAAGCTGGTGTTCAGAGCCTGCTTAAAAGCTGGCTTTTTCTGCTAATCTGAACGGTCCTTTTTTTCCCTCCAAGACCCTCCAATTTTCCTGACTCTACACTCTGGCTCTAAACCCAGCTTTTTCTAGGTAATCTGAATGTAGTATAAATAACAATTTTATTGGTAATACTGTAAATAGGAGAATTACTGACTTCTATCTTTATAGCAATAGGAGACCATTTCTGAATTCTGTCATCATACTGCAATGTCTTGAACTAAATCAGCATCAGGGAGATTGTCCAACACTTCAGGGAGTTAGGGAGATCCCCCCGCTCTTCAGGGAGTCTCCCAGATATTTAGGGAGAGTTGGCATCTATGACTCTGTGTGATCGCTGACCTTTTGTGGTGCCATTTAAATAAACATGATCTGCCTGATGTGACTGAGTGATTGAGCTGTGAACTGTAAATGACAGGGACACCCCCTGTGCTTTGGGGAGGAGGGCATAGCATTCCACTTACAGGCTGTTTGCACAGACCACTATGGTAATCTGGACTCATTAACCACGGCACAGCTGGAGAGGGCTGCATTCAGATTGGAAGCAATAGGTAGCTTGCGGCTCCCAGCTGATAGATGCTTCATAGTCCCTGTCACCGAAAGGCCCTGTCACAATCCCTATTGTTTCTTACCTTAAATCTCTCTTCCCAGGGTGTCTGCAGAAGCTGAATCATCTCGAGGGGTGATCCCAGTTCCAGCATAGCGGTGACCCTGATGTCAGAGGAGATGCTATTATCATAGCACTGTCCATGTAACTGCAGAAACAAAAGGGGGATTGCCATAACAAAACACATGCTGACTGAGGGGTTCCACACAACCTTTTACAATGAGAAAACCCATTAGTGGCCTAGATCGATTCACAAAGCCAGTGGCGGACTATAACAATGTTAATATAAATGCAGTCCATAAACAGATTAATGATATGAACGACACATAAGAGACTTCTTCTGTACTGTTTCCTGTACAGGCATTGACTGGCCTGGCACTACAACTAGGCAGCTGTTTAGGGCGCTGGCATTGAGGGGCACAGACCACGCAGGTGTTGCAGAACTACAACCGACAGCAAACCTTACCAGCACAGGCATAGGCTGTTGATTGGCTTTACCTGCCCTAGTAAAAATGTTGAGTATTGGGTTTGGACTTCCCCTATGGGTAGAATTAATAACAGGTCTAATCAGATTCCAGCTTCCAATATGTATAATGTACTAGATAAATAAAATCTAAAATCTAATTGATTGCTCTGGGCATCCTATATATCCTCCCCTCCCGCCATTCTTTTGTAGAAGCTTTATCCTAGAAGAGATTTACATTGTTATTTATGCCTCCAGATGCACAATAAGGTCCATAACAATGGCTGTTTAGTGTCTATGCAGATTGCGTCAGATGTGTACTGCAGTGACAGGTGATCAACATAACTTTGCATAAGTGACACATTAGCTATTCATATGTGAAATAATCCACATGCTTGCCGTCTAAGTAGCTTTACGTGCGGATGGGCAGCAGAAATAATGTAGCAGCAGATGTTAAGGAGCCCTGATCTGTAATACCATTCTAGCATGAGAGAGGCTCGGAAGGCTGTGATGGAATATCAGCAGATTCTAGTGTTGTGGTCTTGTAGAATCTAGCACATGTAAAGTATGTTTATCTAAGGGGGTGAAGTGTGGTCAGGGCGAGAGAGAAAGCCTCTCATCCCTTCACTCCTGGGGCATGCTGAGGTCACAGGACACTGGATGTCACAGTACAGCCACTAATGACCTCTCTCCAGGGTTTACAGCCACCACTAATACTGGCCCTTCAACAAAAGGTTTAATGATTAATATCATGTCTGTGTGCTTTGTGTCAAGAGCTGACAATCTTTTCCAGTACAATCCCATTACCTCAACACCTCATCATAACCTTTATTCCACCGGAAATATCTATCTATCTATCTATCTATCTATCTATCTATCTATCTATCTATCTAATATCTATCTATTTATTACATATGTATCTATCTATTAAATATTATCTATCTATCTATCTATCTATCTATCTATTTATTACATATTTATCTATCTATCTATCTATCTATCTATCTATTTATTACATATGTATCTATCTATTTATCTATCTATCTATCTATCTATTGATATCATATCTATCTATCTATTTATTACATATCTATCTATCTATCTATCTATCTATCTATCTATTTATTACATATGTATCTATCTATCTATCTATCTATCTATTGATATCATATCTATCTCATATCTATCTATCTATCTATCTATCTATCTATCTATCTGTCTGTCTGTCTATCTATCTATCTATCTTTCCATCTGTCTATCTATCTATTGATATCATATCTTTCTATCAATTAATCTAATATCTAACAATCTAATACATACATATCTATCTATCTATCTATCTCATATCTATCTATCTATCTATCTATCTAACAGTATCTATGTTCTTTTATAAAACCTGAATGTCTTAGAATACACTGAAACCCCGGAAACTTTTAAAACAATTTTTTCTGAAAAGACCTGTATATGGTGTATCCAGGCTACATAACTAATTGTAGAATACAGAATATGAACTCAATATCCTCATGTGTTTACATTTACATTACAGCCTTCAGAGATGTCCATGGTTCTCTTCTAACCTGCCACAGAGCATTTCATACTTAAACCAGTAATATAGACCCCTCTTACAGCCAAAAGAAAAGAAAGTTTCCTAAGGACCTGTGATTCTGATAATCATTTTTGTGCAGTTACAGGAATGTACCAGGAGTCTGGAATAGAAGCTAAAACTCTGTCCTACCTGGATGATGCCTGGGGAGCGCAGGATTTGTAGCAGTGCAATCTCCTTTTGCAGTTTATAGGTGGCCAGCCTGTGGCACCCAGGGTAATCTCCATATAACTCCACACAACGTCTCATATCATTGCCTTCAGTGTGAACAGACTTCAAGGCAACTCTTTCACCATTTAGTAAAGTTCCCTTCAAGACTAACTTGGTAAAACCAGATCCAATGTAATCAACTCCAGTAACTTGGATGAGATCTGCGCAGGTAAGTGTCCCATATGTCACGTCCATATTCAGGGGGATCTGTAGGTCCATCTCTGACTCCATCGATCTCAACACATCCTCCTCCTGACTCGTAAAGTTTAAGCCCAATAAAGTTTTATAAAAGAAGACTAAGTTCTGGTGGCGTTCCATAATTTCCCTTCTCATCTCCCTGCTGGGGTGGGAATGCAAAAGTGACTTGTATTTATTATTATAGGAGCATCTTCCATAGGATGAAAGCTTTAAATAAACTCCAATGAGAGTGAGAGCAAGTCCACAGAAAATAATGTGACCTTTCATTGTGCTGTCCTGCAGCTTCTCACCTCTGGCTCTTCACTGTAAATGAGTTAATTAGGAGAGGGCTGCCTGTCTCTGTTAAGCTAATGGGTGGGTTATAATAGTATGTGAGGACACCCACTGAGGAGTGTCTACTGAAGCATGCATTCCCCAACTACCCTTATCCTGAAAATTCTGTACCAGTGGAGGCAGCAAGCTCTCTGCTTCCATCTAGTGGACAAAATGAAGAAATGCAGCCCTCATTTTACAGACGGAATTATTTTCATTTTGTTAAATCTTTGTAGCATTTACTACATCACCTGAAAAATCTGTTTAAGCAGATACAGTCAGGGCCGGCAACAGAAGTCTTGAGGCTTGGTACATCCAGAGTCAATAGGAGACATAAAAATTAATATATGAATAAATGGTATATATATATATATATATATATATATATATATAAATTTATATATATGAGAGACACGCTCTTACCACTCCATCAGTCTTCCTCTGCGGTGAGCCATGCTGCCCTTACAGTAAGGGCAGGGTTCGGGGATTCTGTGCGTATCAGCGCTCCATGCATGGGTTACTTAAGTCAAGGATATAGACATGTATGCACTTGCCCGCACTCATACCTCCCAACATTTGGGTGGTCGAAAACGAAAAATAAGTTCCGCCTTGGTCCCACTTCACTGTGCCAAGCCCTGTGCCAAGCCCACCCAAGGACGATTGTTTTTTGCCACCGTGGTAATAACCAATTTTTACTTTTTACCTTTTTCAAATAAATGTCCACCAGTTTATCCACTTATCAAGACAAACTGGTAGATGGCCGGGACAGCGGGACAGTGACCAAAAACAACATGTAGAGTGAAACTTAGCATAGGAATGGAGGCAGTTTGAGCATGTTTGGGCTAAAAAGACAAAAAAATAACAGTGCAGTTTCATTATACCGAATGATTCCAACATTCTATAAAGTAATATTTAATCATCGCTGAGCAGCATAAACCTGTAAGATTAGCTTGTCTTTATATTGTGTAATCTGTACTAGATAGAAGACAGGTAACCGGATGCAGGTGATAATGATCAGCTCCAGGAATCAATAAACCGCTGTTAAAGTTCAGATACCGTGAAATGCTAAAGTTCAAATGAAGAGATAATGCAGGTTCTCGCCTGTGGGGAGGTACAGGAAGGAAGTATCAGGGACCAGTGTCTGCACATGCTAATCCTCAGTCCTGGATGTTCTTCCCATTCAGATTGCAGTGTTCAGCGTTAGCCCAGGAATTCCACCTTATGTTGGTCAAAACCGTTCACACTGAACCCGGGTAGATCATTGATAAATACTGTCAATCAGCAGCATAGGAGCTATGATTGTCTTTCTTCCATGATTGGCTGGTAAACAACAATCACATTTTTTACATTGTTTACACAGCCAATCAACACTTCAGTGAACTACCGTGGTTTGAAAAATCCTAGTAGGCACTGTTCATACTAAAGAGGGGCCTGGAAATTTCCTGGGAATAACCCTTTTTCGACCCGGGTAAAAAGACACAGGATCTTTACAAATCGATCAATGGTTCACCCAAATATGGTGATATTCCATACTTCACACATAGCCAGATTGAGGCATCAGGGGACCGGGACACATAAGACAGAGGGGCCCCCAGACTGGGTCTCTGTGGACAATAATTGTGCGAAACTGCTGTAGATGACGTCACACATTGAAGCTACTGCAAATCATTGCACCAGGAGGTGGCAGTGGGAGACATTGGAGGGGAAGGGACCCTTCTATTAATGCATAATAGCGTAGGGATAACATGGCTCAATAGTTTTCTATTATGCATATATAGTCTATTCATTTACAGAATGAATAGACTATATACTACTAAAATACCTTTGCTTCCTGTTCTCTGTCACCCTGAGCATTGTCTTTATCGCTGCACAGGATTCTGGCTCTTATAGTTTGTTTGCATAATTAGACAGGCGCATGGCAAGTATAGCAAGATGTGCACAGTGCGCAAGTGATTACCAGAGGGGTTGGGAGGGGGGTGGGTGGCCAGGGCACTTGTCTCCCCTTAATCCGGTTCTGGCCTCATGTCTCATCCTGCTTTACTTGGCATTCACTTCTAAATCTCTGTACTGACATTTCTACATACACTTCTGAAAAGGTGTGCGTGTCAGCTGACCAAGGGGCACAGTTTTGACATAACCGATCCTGGAACTCTGTGGCCAAAGGACGGGGTCATCTGCACACTGAGACTCCGAGCGAACAAGAAAGACGAATAGATATAGTCAATTATTGCATCGTGTAGCTGCGAGTTGATATTTATAAGCGTGAGTAGTAATTCTAAGCACATGAGATTTACTGGGGATGATTCTCATGTAGCATATCTTGTTCAGAAAAGACGTACGTGCAATAGGGAGGTTACAATGCTTTGTAAATTGATTATTAAAAGTATAATAAGAAATGTACCCTTTAAGAACGTTATTTTCCTATGCAAGCCTGTTTATAGATATGTTTCAAGATTTGTAAAGAATGACGTAAGGATAGAAGGGTAAGAAATCCGCACACATTGCACTCGCTTGCCTTCTGAAAGGTGGGAAGAGTGGAGGCACATAGTCAATATACAATAAGGTGCACTCGAATGCAGGCTGCTATAAGCACATGCACCAGGTACAGGTCCACGACATATTTCAGACTCTTGTGGAACACAAAGGTCGGGAAATCACTTCTGCTAATAAAATAGTAAAAAAGTTTTTCCATCTTTGTTTGTTTTCCCCGATTCATTCTCTGATATTGTTTTAGTGCCTTTACACTGACACTGTAATTCTACACTATTCATAACACTTCATAACCTCCATTTCCAGTATACATTACACTGTACTACCCTTGAGCACCATATATAGTTATGAAGCTGTTTTGAGCCCAGTTGCTGTAAAGGATCTGGTAATAACATTGGGCAGAGACTGCGACAACATATAAACATAGAAAGTTACGGCAGATAAGAGCCTACCTAGTGATCACAGAGTGCACATGCATGCATTTTCCACAGTCTGAATCCGGCCCACTGTGTGCACCCCTGGATCACACACAACCCGCACATGTTTTACATTGTCTGGAACGCTCTATGGCAATTTTAATGCGCCTCTCAATCAAGCCCACTGTCCTCTCGCTAGATGCCGAACCTTCTCCTTAGCCTAAATTTACTAAGCAGGGAGATTGCAGGTGGATTGAAATGTGGGGATGTTGTCCATAGCAACCAATCAGATTCAAGCTCTTTTTTTCTACATACTGGAGAATGTGAATCTAATTGGTTGCTATGGGCAACATCCCCACTTTTCAATGTCCCTGAAATCTCCCCGCTTAGTAATTTAGGCCCTTGACTTTCTTGCCCTGGACTACACTGCTGCCTTGATAAATATTGGTATCATCCATCGCCCTCACACATAGCAACTTGGTTTATCTAGATGTAAATATGCCCTTTTTGGCAAAGTTAATCCAAACTCTGGAGCACCCTAGTGTTAAATGTTGGTTATAAAACACTCTTCATAAGAATAATGAGATATATATAAGCATGACCCATTCCACCAGGTACAAAATACTCTGTTCTGGAACTTCCAGCAATCAGTTACTATGGTAACCACCATTGTTACATTACTCAGACATCAG
>JABWIB010000404.1:65102-77225 GCA_016617825.1 Platyplectrum ornatum
TCACTTCCCCACATTCACAGAAGGTATACTCGGCGTATAAGGCGACTCCCCACTTGGAGGCATGTATTTTAGCTCCAAAAAGTCGTCTTATACGCCAGCATATACGGTAAATCTGAATATAAGACAAATGTAACATTTATCAATATTAATAAGAACAAGTCATTAGAACAGGAATTCATTTGAGATATATTCAGAGTATAAATTTGTTTTATAACAACTTAATGTAGTCACAGCTTCTATAACGCAGAATGCCTTTAGTCCATGTTGAAGTTTTTTGTGTTGCCATTTTTGTTCTTGTTTTTAGATTATGAAGCGATTGTGAAGCTTTCAGATGGATTCAATGGAGCGGATCTAAGGAATGTCTGCACTGAAGCTGGTAAGGGATTATTAGTCTGTAGTGTATATGTATGATAATGTAAACATGCTAAGGGTCATGTACTTGTACTTATGCAGAGTGCTGTCCCTGGCTCAATGGTTAGCACTCATGCCTAAAAGCATTGAGGTTGTGAGTTTGGTTCCCGGACAAGACCTTATCAGTCTACATGAGCTTCCTCCCACACCCCAATAAAACATGCCTGCATTGCTTTGTGTATGTGTAATAACCCCTATGTTTCAATCCCCAATCTCTTTTAGAATGTAACGCTGCGTGCAGGTCCCCTCTTCCCCACCAATTTCGTATCTGTCTGTATTCCCTTTTGTATGGCGCTGCGGCCACTTTGTAGCCCTAGGGTTGTGATGAATCGCTATTATAGTATTTTAGTTGCTAAGTGAAAGCAATCATTATATTCAGATGCTTTCATACTTGTACATATGCATAAACCTGATGTCTCCCTGCTGCTATTGTTACAGGCATGTTTGCAATCCGGGCAGACCACGATTTTGTCGTCCAGGAAGACTTCATGAAAGCTGTCAGAAAAGTTGCAGATTCAAAGAAACTGGAGTCAAAACTAGATTATAAACCTGTCTAATACACACAGACTGCATGGGGGATATGTGACTAATGTTAGAGGTTCTGTTCCTCTATGGTTGATATTGAAATTCTATATACTACCATCAGGTTTTTTTTAGTTTGGTGAATTCTGGAGGGAGTCTGCCACAGAACTAGTTCTCTGTATCAAATCACAAGCGTATTTTATTTCTGCAGTTCCTGTTTAGAAAGCGTCTCCATTATAAGTATATGTTCTGTCTGGACAGGGCCCTGATGCTGAATAACAATGAAACATCATAGAAAATGAGTCGGTCACTGTGTTTCGTAAGAAGTATTTTATATCAATTGAATTTTGTCCCTTTTCTTTGCAAGGTAAATAAACCATGTTCTAAGCGGGAGTCTTCCTTACATAAACATCATTGTGAATGGTCCTTTTCCAAGCTATTTATACCTTTTTTTTTATTCTATACCATTACACAGATATGAGGTAGGTTAGGAGACAGGAGGAAGTATTGATTGCAGTTATGTCTTATCAGATGTGACATTGTGTGTTTTAAAAAAACATGCCGCTCAGAATAGCACGGATATGACAGGCACTTTGTGCGTCTTTGAACCAGGTCCTGTAACTCCAAATAGTCCCAGTTCAAACTTTTTGACAACTCTCTCAAAGTGGAAAATATAACAGTAATACTGGGTTCACACTCAAAACAGTTTCTCTAAATCCTAAACATCACGTGCAGTCACATGTGCTGTTCAAACTGACCTACACAGTAATGAACAGGAAAATTGCTGGACTGTCAGGTCAGTGTTACAGCAGTTATATCCAGCATCCACACTAACCCATCTCCTAGCTGATTATTCCAGCCATTAGTGTCTACCTGGCTTACTACATATGTGGGAAAGCTTTGTCTAATAATGGTAATGGTACTTCCTCATTTTCACAGCGCCCTTGTTTTACCTTCTGCAGCTATGCTCAGTCGCTTTAAACCGATTCTGCTCCTGCCCCTGGGGTCTGAAAATGAACATACAGGCATGTGCCACTTCAGGGGACGCTTCGCTATCTGGCCATGGTAGCCATACGGAAATCTAACGCGTAGGAACTGGTGCAGTGCCGGTCCAAATCCGCCCCCCCCCAATCCGGGGGCTGTTAAGATGAGGAAGTACCCTTGTAATACTCTGTCACCAGTGTCTCATACACTTGTCACACCAGCCGTTATTGTGTTATTGAGCTCAGTGTTCCATATAACTGAATAAAAGATCCAGGCGTGCTGACATTTGCATGTGTTAGGCTAATCTACATCCTTCAGCGGATGACGTTTGTACAGCTCTATATGATGAAAATTAGAAGCTAATAGCCAGACTAACATTATCAGCACGCTGTTTATGCTTCCGTCAGCAGCAGAGGCTGATTGAGCTCAGTTGCTCTTGATGCTGTGTTTGTTTACAAATTACTGCAAGGAAATCCCTTCAGTTGAGTGAATTGTCCAGACATTGGAGGCCCCATGTTATCGTCCATTCGATCTAAATAACAATTTACTGAACACTCTCGGGAACATGTGGATTTGTGCGCAATCACACACAAGATTTACTGACTGGTCTTTCACTTTATTCTTCCAAAAACAATATCCAAGCATTCCCAATGGAACTATGCAGACGACTCATTGGACAAACAACGAAAATTACAATGGTTAAACCATGATTGCGGGGGTGCACTAGCTACAAGAAATCTTCCCAAGCATTGGATTATGGTGCGATCACAATAGTTGCGTGAAAATGCCCTGCTGTTGGTGTATATATATATCGATAAGATATATATGAGGAAATATTTATACATTAAGCTGGCCATACACTATACAATATTTTTATGGGAACATCTTTTCGGGAAAAATCGCTCAGTGAACGATTGTTTCGAACTATCGCTGATGTCGTTCAAAAATTGTTTTAAAGCGATTTTTTTATTTTATGGTCTGCTCAATCTTAAATCGTTTTTAAGGTAAAACACTAAATCGTATGTTTATGGGCACTTCCAATAATCTTGCCATTGAGATCCACTTTAAAAGCATAAACCAAACGAAAGAAAAAAATCGTTTGGAAGTACTAATTTGCATATATATTTTTTTCCTCATACAATTATTGTAGTGTATGGCTGCTTCCAATTCCTTAAAAATAAAGAAAAAAGTTGGTTCATTTTTCAACCAATCTAGATTGGATGATTTATCGTATAGTGTATGGCCAGCTTTAGCAATACAGTTATTTTTTGATCACTAAGGTCATTGCAGGACTTCTCAATCCAGGGGGCAATCCAGAGTTTGCGAGTAAGGGTAAAAACAAACATGCAACTGCAGGGGAGGCAAGTATAAATTGTATAAACAGAATTAGCTCCACTCTAATCTACATTTAACATAATGCTATGCCGTTTGTGAGCTCTTTGTGCATAGGTGAAATATTTTCTCTGCATGTAGTATAATGAAAATTCACTTGCGCCCCTCAGTGCAACATGGATTTGCTCAGCTTTACACTTGCACCAAAAAAGGTATAAATGCAACTATGGATCAGCCCCTGGTCAGATCTCTTGAAAATCCCGGGTTTTTGGTGGTAATCTGAATCGCCACCTTTTGCAACGCCCACTTAAAAAGGATTATTCCTGGTTTGCCTGTAGTCTGAATGGACAGATCCGCATTTTTGTATTTTATTTTTTTTGGAGAAAAAAAAATGTATATTATTATATTATATTATAATTAAAAAAATAGTACCCTGTGTTACAAATATATCTGCTGCAGTCTATATGCAACCCTGGCTATAAGATATGTCCTGTGCTCAGAAACAGGTTATGTTAAAGGGACTTTGGGGCTCCTGAGGGACATCAACACAGAGCACTCAATTGAGATATATATATATATATATATATATATATATATATATATATATATATATATATATATATGCAATTATCCTGAGGTCTGGTAAGGCATATACCTAATCAACTATTGTTTGCATGCATAAACACTGGTTCTCTGAATATCTGAATAGGACATAGCACTTTATCAGGACTACAAATCACGTCATGCTCTATAACCGACTCAAGCACTAAGCTTGATGGGATTTGTAGTCCGTGTACAACCAAACCCAATTGAGCAGGTCAGAGTGCGGGAACCCCCCGGTGACGGTGACAGTAGTGTCCCCCTGACAAGTATGACACGTCCCCGCCTCTCAGGCGCGGGAAATAACGCGGTGACCGGTTAGGTTGCGTGACGTCATCACGCCGCGCATGAAGTCCTGTCAGGCCCGCGCCGGTTTGGTGTGTAGAGCGCAGCATGGCTCGGGCGGCGGCAGCGTTTGCTCTGATCACCGGCCTGGCAGTGTGAGGCCGCTCCGCTGGACGCAATATGGACGGTGTCAAGCTGGAGTTCCCTTCGCTCCCGCAATGCAAGGAGGACGCCGAGGTGAGAGACAGGCCTGGGCCGACCGGAGCTGCTGTTACATGTCCTGTATCCGCCTCCATACCGAATAGCGTTATTACCGGGATTCTGCTGTCACTGCTGTGTGCCGTTATAACCGGCACTGTGTACCGTAATAATATTACTGCTGTGTAGCGTTATTACCGTAATAATAGTGGCCAGCGTCATTACCGTAATAATACTAATAAATCTGTATTACCGTAATACTGTTATTCATGTGTAACGCTTTTTACCGTAATACTACTACGGTTACTGCAGTTACTGACATGTTAACCAGCACAGTCTATTATTATTACTTTATTATTAGCATGCCTGTGTGCTAAGTATTAATTCTCCATATCCCTGTGCTATGTGCCCCAGCTAAAGAGTATTATTATTATTATCATTATTGACCTGTTGCTTGTGACTAGTAGTTATTTTGCTTTAACAGTAGTACTATTGTATATGTTATGTTTTTGTTTCCCAATAGTCTTGTTGCTGTTTTCTGTTACCTCTCATTACTGCATGTCCCAGCATGCTTTGTCAGGTATCAGCTATGTTTATACAGTTAAAGCATGCTGGGAAGTGTAGTTTGACAACACCCGGAGAGCCGCACTTTGCCTTCCCCTGGTATAGAATACGGTTATTACGATTAGTAACGTTACATTATTATTATTATACATGTGTGTGCTGGTCTGTCAAAGCATTTTCCCACCAATATTTCTTATTTCCAAACAGTCATTTAATGAGAGTGGCAAATCTGACAATCTCCAATGCGGAGAGTGTATTGAAACAAAAACACTCCTATTTCTAGTACTATCTGTATATAAAGCTGTATTGATAACTGATACACAGCCCATTTTTCCCTCTGTCTCTAATAAACCTGGATAATAGATAGGGATTTGCTACACAGTTTTTGTAATCAAGTCTTCTGTTTGTGCTTCGGGCCCATCTCCATGTTCTGTTATATGTGATTGTTTATGCCTCTTCGTAATTTTCCTAATAGTATTTTCCTGTTACGCAGGACTGGAGTTATCCGATGAGGCGGGAGATGCAGGTATGGTTCCTGGCTTCTCTTCTATGTGATTGTATTTTATTCTGCTAATCCTTACTTCCTGTAACTTCTTATGCCCCGATTACAAGCAAAAAGCAGCGGTGTCCATGAAATTGCCAGTTTCATGATAGCTGCGGCTCTGCTTGTAATCGAAACTATTTTGAGACGCGTTCAGTGATGACCCTGGAATCACTGTGTCAACACTGTGCAGTGTGAACAGGTTAATAACTGTGTGTCACATACCCTGGCTATTTGGGGGCCATGCAGTGTGAATGTGGTATAAAACACCTTTACTACTTCAAACCTTTTCATGGTGTCTTTTTGTCTTCTCCAAACTCTGCAAAGAATTCAGAGCTACTGATCTGGTTCCTTGCACTGATAATATATAGTAACTGCAGAAGTCAGTGGCTCAGATCATTGTTCACAGGGATGATTGTGGATTTGTTTTTGTGTACTGTTGGTGCTTTGAATGTGCTTTTGTCACATGCAGTCATATAACCTTGAATGTAAAGTGATAATTGCAGCAGGAAGTGACCTGGTAATGTAATGATTCTTCACTAGGGACTGGTCCTGATATCTGCTCACATCCACCTCCTGGTCAGTTTCTCAATCTCTGCCTTTAGCATTGACACAGGAGTAATAGTCATGAAAGCTCTACTGCAGACCTTTTATAGCTTGTAGAGTTTTATTAAACCACCCTTTGAATACACTTTATCTGCTTTGAAGTGAAACTGTATAAGAATAATGATAATGAAACAATGTGTGAATGGAAACATTACAGTGAACGTGGGTTTGTCATCACAGTCTGTGTTTTTGTTCTGTGATCTAGGAAATATTACCTGGCTTGTTTTTGGGTCCTTACTCTGCAGCGATGAAGAGCAAGGTATGTAGTGACGCTCTCTGAAGAATGTAAATGCTTAGAACCGTGCGTTGTCTACATGATCATCAAATAATCTCGTTCCGCAGCTGTCAATGCTTCAGAAGTACGGTATAACCCACATCATCTGCATAAGGCAAAGTATTGAAGCAAATTTCATTAAACCAAATTTTCAACACTTGTTTCGGTAAGTAACGATTCTTACTGCTCTAATTCTTCATTTATTTTTCTTTTGTACTTTATTGTTTATATTGGCAGAAAACGCTATATGGAAGGTTCATATACTTTGTGTGTTTTTGTGTGTGATTATTACACTCTAGTGATATAGGAAATATTTACATTTCCTTACAAATTGTGAACTGAAAATGATACAAAGATTTTTACTACTTTTATTTTGTTCTATAGATATTTAGTGCTGGATTTTGCAGATAACCCTATTGAAAACATAATCCGGTTCTTTGCTATGGTAAGTGCTGGATTATATGACCATTCAATATTAGTAATGTGTATCTGGTTAGTTTTTCTTTTTTTTTTTAAAGATGAATGTGAATAGGAAGAACATTAAGTGCCTGATTCAATCCCGCGCAAAAACTGGAAAATGCTGGTCACGCGCTTTTCCTGTATATAACGGTACTAAAAATTAGCATATTTTTGTGCGCAGCTCTAAGACCTACAACATAAAGGCACAAATCCCCCCCCCCCTTATGCAAACTGCGAAAGGGGTGTAAAGTAATTAGAATCGGGCCCTAAGTAGTAATATAGTAGAGCTGTTTCCCTGATTCGTTGCTGGTTTATATCCCCTTCTCTTACGCCTCTTTTCCTTTTGCAGTCCAAGGAGTTTATTGATGGCTGTTTACAGACAGGAGGTTCGTATGTTATCATTTCTCATGCTAGAAAATGGCTGCTTCAGCTGTATGTTGACACATGTTCTCCTAACACACTTATGTTTGTTTTATCTTGTATATTGTGCAGGGAAAGTCCTTGTCCACGGGAATGCAGGAATCTCCAGGAGTGCAGCCTTGGTTATTGCATATATTATGGAAACATTCGGATTAAAGTACAGGTGACTGGAAATGTACATAGAGAATCTGACTGCTCTGCTTTATGTCCACCTCATTATAACTCCACTGATTATGTATGAAAAAAGAATCTAGGATGATCTAGTGGATTAGAGGGCGCTGCCTTAGTCATGGTTGGCACTGGTCCACAGATGATTAATGGGTGGCATATGGGAATCATATATATATATATATACAGCTTGCAAGTAACAGCTGCGCTTCAATACATGGCTGTCAATACAAATGTATTTCTGTATGCAAGGACAAGTTTCTCCATTTTATTAGCTTAAATTCAACCATATTCTAAGCTTAACATCTCTCTCTGTTAGGGATGCCTTCACGTATGTTCAGGAGAGAAGGTTCTGCATTAACCCCAATGCTGGATTTGTTCATCAACTTCAGGTATTGGACTTTGTGTTCTTTGTCGCTCCATAACAATCTATCTCAATCTCCCCCAGAGATCATGATCACTTTAGAATCCTGCAATACTTTGATATGGGGAAGAACTCCAGTGTGTGGCTTGAAACAAAATAAAATTGTTGGCCTCTCCTTATACTTTCCATTTTAATGCGATAATACTCATTTCACAGTGAGAATGAGCATTATTGCACGTAAATGAAGTTTTTTTTGTGTTGTGCAGAGCAACAACGTTGTTCCATTGTAATCCATATACATAACACCTCGCTGGCATGCATCTTCTCAAAGCGGGGCGGCACTTTATAATATTTACTAACTGCTAACAAAATCATCATAGCAGTGAAATTAACCACAAAAAATAAATAGTCAGGAGTAAAGCTGGGCACTGTCTAGAGTGACTGGAGCTAGTAAACAGGGAAATTGTTTTCCTGGCGAAAACCCCATTATCTGCACCATACACTACAATGATCATCGTTCTAGTGCCCATTGGAATGGCATGTCCAGAGTGTAGGCTTGGAGGAAGTCCATTTCTGAATGGCAGACACAACCGCCCAGCTGATTGGACGGGATGCTGATTGGACGGGACTTATCTTGCTGTTTCCACGAACCGCTCCTTCGGTGCTGGATGTTTCCGAAATTTAGATTTTCATTGCTGTCTTGTATTCTGCCTTTCTATTATGTTACTGAACACGTCAGGACTTACATTTCCTTTGAAGCCTGTGATTCTCTCACAGGACAGATAAGTATTTGTAAATTTATGATACTGCCAGGTTCTCTGCGAGGAGACAGAACCTGGATCAGAACCGTTCGTAAAAAGAAAATCTCAGTAAATAGAGGCCATAATGTGAGTGTCAGTCGGTGCGTTATGGTGGTGTTCGTATGGTTTCATGGTTTCTGCCCACTTTCTCGACTGGTTTTAAAGGTGTGGATCTATTTTTAAATCTTGTAGTTTCTGGTTTCTTTAATGAAATGTAGTGAACTAAAATGCAGCCTTTTTCTATTGTATTCAGGAATATGAAGCCATCTACCTAGCAAAGTTAACCATTAAAACAATGTCTCCTCTGCAGTTGGGGAGGACATTTTCTATACAATCTGGTGCTGCAGGTAAGGCAGTTTTTGATGTTTTATTATGTAATAGAACAAATGAGAAGAAGGTTTTTGTGTGACCCTGGTGTGAATTTATATATTTTTTTGTAATGGTTTCATTTTATTATAGTTAGTAGTCGAGCAAAACATCATTGGTATGAGCTGCCCTTTACTTTTGCCTTTGTTAGATAGTAGTTTCTTTTTTCCAGGCATTGCTGACAGATCTCCAGATAATTTTATGACAGTAGTTGTTCAAATACATATGTTCTTTATATACACTGGATAGTAATCGCACATGACAGTCAGCTAGATTATTTTACAGTATTGGGACAGTTTTAAGATGGACATACACATAGTGATTATTGCTCCCAGCGCTAGGTGATTTTCCATATGGGGAAGATGTGTGTATGCATGACAAATGCTGTTCAGGATGCTGATGCCAGGCACTGCAAAATAATATTAGCCTGGCTCCAATAACTGGAGAGCAAAAAATGATTCGGGTATGCTAGAACGATAATTGGAGAACAATGATCGCTCTAGTGTATGGAAGCTTAAGAATATAACAAACCTGACCAACCTGTGAAAATACTAGGCCATGTTTTATCTGCATAGTCATAGCTGATACTCTGATGTATGCAGTTTGGTGGTTGGAATTGAATATAAAATGGTATTATGAACCTTGAATGTAAACATTAATTTATATTGCTTGTACTCTTCTCCAGGAAGTCTGAAACGGACGCTGGAGGAAGACGATGAACTCGGGAATATGCAGGTCTCCGCAGCCAACGAGGGCTGACCCCCTCCTCGCTCACACACTATCGAGGCATTTAAGGTTTTTCCAGTCCTTTTCTTATCCGGGTGCTGCTATTGTGCTATATAGACAATACTGGGACTTCTCCGTGGATAAGTGGCTGACTCTGATTGTTTTACTGCTTTTTACACAGCCGTTTTAGTAAAAGAAGAACAGATTTGTTTTTTGTTCGGATGTGCAAAGAGGTATTACTGCAATAACGCACTTTTCATACTTGAAGTTCTTTTTCTTTTTTGTTTTTGTATAATATAAAGTAATTTCATGCAATGCAAATTGATGGGAGGTAAACCAGTTTCTATAATATTTAATTTATAAGAAAAAAGGCTTTGGTAATGAAACGTTTGCTAAACTTTTTGTGTCTTGTAAATACATTTTTATAGAGTTAGAAGTTCTGAAGTTTTTAACAAAGTGGATTCTATACAAAACCCCCACGTTCTCGCCGAGGACGGATTGTACACTATTGATATAACCTTCTAAATTATCAGTTGTTTTTATTATACAATTTATATTGTGCCGTTTGGCCTGAAAACTCAACTTGTTCCTTCATAACAAATTTGTTCTGATGTTTTCCAAATAAACAGACTGTTAAGATATTATGAATATCTGGCTTTATTTTTGTTTGGGTGCACATGGAAACTTTTACATAAGATATAGAATTTTTTTTTTTACCTGCGATTTTAAAGTTTTGATGAGCTGATTCATAGAGAAATACACTGACACATTACCAGCAGCTCATCGATTTATCACTTCATCTGTTCCATAGTCAGTAGTGAAAATTAGCTCAAAAACATCCAATCAGATGATCGGATGTTTCATACAATTTAACAGCATTGTTGGAGCATACACACTGGTGAGATGTCACCCTGTCAGCTCTAACGATCAGTAATAGTTTTTGGTTTTTAAGTGTGTACTCGGTATTACATGTTGAAGTGTACACCAATATATTCTCCCATCTTCTAGCACCTGCTCTGTATTGGCATAGAAATTGATTTCTGCAGACTCCATTTTGTGTGTAGGTATGATAAATATATAGCTATAGATAGATATCTCTGTATTCATAGGTTCTTTACTGAAATAAGAATCAAGTCCGCTACATGTATTTTGGGTTTCCCCTCTTGCACCTAATTCTGCATTTTTTGCAAGTGTACATTTGTACAGCATTGCAATACCTGTAAATAGCATTGTGTGTGTGTATATATAACTGCCTTATGGCAGGACGTTTACATTACACATGCTGTGTGTGTAAATTGGTTGTGAGATCATACTGCACATGTCCTGACACGGATTTATGTTAAAAACACTGGTTGCTTGTTTTTTGGTACCATCAGTTTTCCGTACAATAGGTGTTGGTTCTTTGAATTGTAGTGTAACCTTGCCTGAGAGCTTCCCATTCTGCACATGACTATGTGTTTTGTGTTCAGAGGCCTTGTACAGAACTTGGTTCTGGCTGTATGCAGTCCATATGCTGTGCAGCAACTATACTCCTCACCACTTAGATAATGGGATTTGTAATAGTCTTATGTATGTGGTTTGTAGAGTTCATGATTGACGGTAAATGAAGCTATTTGATATTGCTACTTGCTGATGTATTTTCTTGCTTACACTTTGAAGTGAAGATTAAAACTTGGTACATTCAATGGACAATCATTGCTGTATGTAGGACAGGGCAATCAATGATTGTGTAATGCTGTGGGTGTCTGGGAGTCATTTCTAAGACCTTAACTTGCTCATACAAACAACAAATACAATCAAACTTTCACCTAAAAATCCATTTTTGTTTATTTTGCCTTAAATACATTTCAATAAATTAACAATCCACCAAAGAAAAGAGAATTATTCTAAACAAAGATAGCAGTTTATCTGAAATCTTAAAAAAATAAACCAAATCAGGAAACATTTTCTTTTTTTTTTTTTGTTGACTCTTTACCTGATCAGTTATAACCTTGTACAAAACATTCTTCTTACAAGCTATATATAAAAAGCAATCATTGGCTTTGTATGGGTGTTCTTCCAACAGAAACCACTTCATAAATACAGTTCTACAATTATAAGAGGTAATCTGGCTTAAATATTCTGTTTTATAAAAAACTGCAGTTTAACCCTTTAAGGACAACAAAATTGCTTATAAAAATAATTGAGCTGAGTTGAAGGTATTACCCGAACTCTGATTTAACTAGGGCTGTTATTTACATGAAAACTCATTTTAGATCTGAAGCCACAATGTCTAAACCATTGGCCTTAAAGAATCTTAGAGAAACTATTGCAAACCAAAATAATAAAACTGCCTCACATGTGACTGTTGTGCAAATGTTTTTCCTCAGAACATTCTATTTCCAAATAGGTTTGGTAAGAAATACCAATAGTTCTTACCAACACACTGGCACACTGCACCCTTCCCATTACTCCAGATATCCAAGTAGCTACGCCACTGCTTAAAAACAATCCCACATTGTTA
>JABWIB010000404.1:78800-92981 GCA_016617825.1 Platyplectrum ornatum
TGATTGCAATTAATTCAATTTTCCTCCCCTGCAATTCAACATGGTTTTACCCACTCTTGAAAAATGCTTAGATTGGAACAATTTATCTTAAAGTGTATGGCCTGCTTTAGTGTAACCTAGCACACCAGGGTCTTGGCAGGGTCAGTAAGGGCCCACACCTGGTGTCATTACATATTTCAGGTCTTACACAATATCCCCACCTGATTATGTACTATTAGTGGCTGCCATTGGTAAAATTTATTTTGTTTTGTATGAGTGTCCTTTTTAACATTAGAACCAATAAAGATTTTCAATAGGGTCTTTATTGATACCCAGTACTCAAAGTAAATCTATAATCTGATTTATTGTGTAATTATAACTAAAATATAACTTGCAGTTAAGTGATATTTCCTTTGTTCAATCAACTAAATCTGGCCCTAAGAAAAATGTTAATATTTAAACCTAGACATTTAGTAGTGGAAGCAAGCAAGGAATTTGCAATAAGACCCCTATGAGCTGCACAGCCCTTACTGTACTATTTCTATCCCTCGTCCCATCGACAGAGGAGCTTCTATGGTGGTTGTGTAAAAGTCCCCTATAAAGTGCTAGTGGAGTGGAATATCTGGATGCAGGATGCAGTGAGGGTTGTTAAGCACACTCTCATTGTATAATTTACATACAGCGCTGTCCTGTCTCAACGCAATCATTTTCGTCACGCTCAGTATCATCACCTCGTGATCAGGTCCATATTGGACCATATGAATTCTCGATATGGTCCAAGATCACTCTACCAGAACCTGTTGCCTTAGGAGAAAGGCACATGGACCACACATATGACAGCACCATGAGAGTTCTGTCCCAGTTTAAAGGCAGCTGTCGGCAAAAAGCTAAATGTCTGAATGTTTCCCCACTATAAGATGTTCCTGAAGGTTACTGCAGTAACAATAGAATCTATACTGCTTAGAAAAGGCCTCACCCCCTGCTTCATCTCCAAATACCTGTGATAGGGGTGGAGTAGATGAGGTCCTGTCCTTCACACATGAATGTCATAAACACATTGTAATATTTTACACAATGATGCCAATGTATAAACTAATGTAAATGAACACTGAAGTTCATTTTATTGGTCAGTATTATAAAGGACCTCTGCCTACAACTTAAGTGATTGCTATAAGTTCTATGTCTCTCATATCTATGTATATTAGAGCAGGGAGAGTCCCATAGAACTACAATAGATGGGTGATCACTTACAATTTGCCGAGCTGTTTTCCTCTACACTCGTCGCTGACAACCACTTCTTCTATCCGGCCTCTCTGCAAGAACACAAAACCATTACACTCCAAATTCAATCCAAGTAAACATAAGGACAATGCTGTCTCTTCTTACCTTTGCACATCCGTGTATAAATTTATGTTCTACAATTAAAGTGGCCGTGGCGACAATCTGCCCAAGATTCAGGTCTTCCACCACAATCACAAAGTAATTCCCAGTTTTCTTCATGTGCTCAAAGGTTTCTAGAAATCAAAAGACATCAGTTACTATTCACTAATACAGCAAAAGAGGTGATCCCTGTGCAAAGTATAACCAGCAAGGCTCAATTATCACTAATGGAATAAATATAATTAGTTTTAATTTTACCACCTATACATTAGCCTTACAAAGATGCACAATCTACGTGTGGCGGTTACGACGCTGTTCAAAGTACATTACAGATTTACACACCTCATGTATTATGTTGCACCTAGCCACCCCCTGGTGTAAGCAATAACAAGGAAGAGACTAGTAATTGTGGCGTATTCTGAATGTGACTGAGATTGTCCATAGCACTGCTAGTAACTTGCACTATACCAGTAACAATCAGGGCCCCATTATCCATGTTTGAACAGTGTATTGCCATAACTTACTGATAAAATCCTCGGCAGTCACATCTCCCACGTTTGTCAGCTGCCCCAGTACCTTGTAAAAACCTGACAATAAACAAGATGTAGCGTTTAGTCAATCAGGGTGTAATTGTAGACACAAGCAGAATAACCCGTCCTAATGTCTGACATTCCCTCTAAAGAATCTGCTGTGAGAAGGTGTGACCTGAATGAACACAGCAATCCGCCACTGCTGCCACACTAATGTGACACCGAATATAGCAAGTGATCCATTCAAATAAACCATAATGACCCCATTTCATGCTCCATTTTGTTTGACATGCAGGGTGACCTTTTATCATGTTCAAATGGTTCTACTGTGTCAGCCTCTGTCATCTCCGATGGTAAGGGCAAATGTTATGTACACATTACCATTACATATTTAAAAGCTCCCCCTGTCTCTTTTCTGCTCCAAGCTATACATGTTTAGTTCCTCTGGTGTTTCTTTGTATGGTGTGTGATACAAGTTACTGTCTCTTCTTTTCGGAGTTCCTAATATATCTATTTGGAGATATGATCAACACTTGAACACAGCTATTGAGGAGAGGCCAGAAGTAATATAACCAGACAGCAATTTACCCCACACCCCTTTTTCACCATATGTATTAACATTAAGCAGTGCGGCATTAAGGTGCTGGGTCTTTTTATTAGGACAAACGTGGACTGTTTCCTCCACCCCTAGATCAGGACAGTTGAGCAGTATACATGAATTGCTGTCCTTCTGCATATAATGCTATGCACAGTCATTTATTCATAGGGTGCTATGAAGCTGCCATAACAAACCTCTGTTTAAGTCTGCTGTACATAGGGGCCTCAGGATTAGGCCGTCCCCGGGAAGCACAGGAGAGATGGCAGGGCTAAACGCCACAGTGTTTTGACTCCAGTCAATTTCCTCCAGCAAACGCGCGTCAAACAAGGGGGTCTCATCTGGGATCATGGTTACAAGACAACAGGGAATCCTGAAATGAAAGCGCAATAATCAGATTATGACCCTGCTGCGATACACACAGAATGATAAGCTGTGCTGACATTTGTTCTAAAATAAAGATGGGGAGGGACACAAACTTTATATTACCCAATAATTGTTTAATACAGAGCACAGACTGAATGTCACATTATATATTTATATATATATATATATATATATATATATATATATATATATATATACACACACATACATACACACACAAGTTTCTTCTATGTGCTGCTTTCCCTGTAAAAGTTTTTTGTCACACCCATATGACACACATTGTTAAACATCCTGAAAGGTGACTTGTCACCTTGTATACAGACTTATCTGTACAATGCCACATGCACAACGACACATCACAGGCAGCTGTATTATTCTATGCTGTGTGTAAGCACTGCCAATAAAGTGAAACCAGTAGCATAAAAGAAATTACATTTCATAGTATACTGTACCATCATGCTGTGAAATCCACAGCTAATACTGGAACATAATTAAATCTTCCCCATTCATGTTATGTCACAAATGCTGGTGAGCCACAATTCCCAGCATGCCCTGACTCACTACAGACTGAGTCGTGAGAAATTTATCATACATGGATCATTTTTTAAAATCTCTCCCAGTTACTGTTGTTGTAGGTGGCGTGTTCACATTAAGGGTCAGGTAGGTGATATTTCTGACCAGAACACTGGATTATACAATATGTATAGTTGTATAGGTACATAAATAGCATTACTGCATATCTGACTGATCAGAATTAGATTAAGCGATTTCTGGATGAGTATTTTACATTTAACATAATTCCCTTTGTCTGTGTTTGTACAAATGACTGAATGAATAAAACAATTGGACCCACTGTCCTTATCTCTATGCTTCCCTCTCTCTGATGAAAGGTGTTCATATGCAGACTTTACATTAGCATGTCAAAGAGTCCAGAAGTATGCGACTCTTCTGCATAATACAGGAATGAATGTACTCTCCAGTGTAACTATAGATAGTAAGATTCAATGAAGGAACACAATGCCTTATCTACCTATAGATGGCCGATGGACACAAGTCTAAAAGGTGATAATTAAAATATAAATAATAGAAGCGCTGATAATATAACAACCCACACAGACACGGAGTAGATAGTGGCCCAACCCGGCAGCTTGTAAACCACTGAACAATACAACTGTTTTAATTACAATGAATACGTGTGCGTGTCTCCAGACTTCTTACGTTTCCAAGAATCATTATGTATATATATATTATATAAAATATATTAATTATATATTATATATATTTTAACAAATCTGCCACAAAGTTGCAGCGTCTGCGTCTAAAGATTCCCGATCAATGAACCGCTAATCGGTGCTGCCAGAAGATGACAAGTGTCCACGTTACAGGGAGACCAAGTGATCCGGCAGCCTCCAGGGCTTTGTGCCCAATATCCTAATATTAGCACCTATGCTTATAAACTGACCATCCATTGTAAGATGCCTTAACCCCATGAAGCCACTTTCTGGGGCTATCCATACACTGCAGTGGGGGTGAATGGGCAGGAGGCACCCATATACTAATTGATAACTTAAGAGATGTGCTGGTGGTGCAGTGTAGAGGGACACTAGATGCCTCCAGATAATGGAGAGGGGGTAACCCAGTTATATAGATATCTATGTAGCACAGCTATAAGTAACATCATAAAGTGTCAGCATTACTTTCCAACTTATTACTAATAATAATATCAATGTGATCCATGTAGCATTCATAGTACAGCCTCATCACCCTGTCGTGCTGGCTGGGAGTTATAGTTCCACAGCAGCTGATACTGAACCTGACACATCAATGTCATTGCCCTGACTGCACCCCAATGAATGAATGAGTGTCTAGCCATCCCCGCCACTTACCCCGGTAGCAGCTGCCGGCCTCTAACACTCACCGCCGCCTCCTCCAGCTGCTGAGCCTGTGCTGCTCCTAAGGCCCCGGCCCGGTGCCTCTGCGTGGGGGAAACTCCGACGTGGCGTGACGTCAGCAGCCGAGCGGCGAGCCCAACCTGGCGTCCAATCGGAGCGCAGAGAGGGCGTCCCAGCCTCGCCTTGCCCACACGTGACGTCACGACCCGCGACCCTGCCTGCAGGAAGAAGCGCTGCTATGCGTTGCCATGGCTACCGTGCCATGGGATAGTTTACATTACAGCCACCAGCAGAGCTGAGATGCATAATACAAGACAGATGTGACTGGAATGCAACAGGAAAACACAGTTTGATTTAATATATATAAAAAAAATATCCCAAAGCATTGATTAAAAGGGTACTATTAAAGAGCTAAAGACCAATGCATGGTCTGTATGTATAGTAAGAGGTTGGGATGCACAGTTAGAACACTTAAATAATACAAAGATTCTTTTCTTAACATTTCTTTATATTAACCTATAACCCAGTGATTCCCATGTTTTCTCAGTTGGAGGCACCCTCAGGGTCTCACTAAAATGTTCAAGGCAGAAAAAAGCTAAATAATATAATTACTGAGCCTTCTCACATATAAGTAGCTGGGTCAAAACAACTAATAAGTATTTAGATTAGATNGGGGGGGCTATATACATACCAGTATGATATAGGGATCGGTTGAGGGTGAAGTCTACAGAAGTCAGTGGAGAGAATGGAAAGTTGGAGACTCGCACAACCATCATTTGAACATAACCCTTTCAACATTATGTATGCAAATATATCTTTTATAATTAACTAATAAGGGGTCCCAAAGTGCTGGGGAACTGGGACCCATTGTCAATACTAATGTAGGTCCTATGACACACCGGTATCTGCAGATTTAGGGACACATTGTTTGATCCATTGCTAATTATTATTATTATTATTGGGTCAAGTTAATAGATGGTGCTATGACCATATGCAGATATGGTGAGCTCCATGTTTGTAGCGATGCCACAAATTGTAATTACCATAGCAGGGTCACCTGAAAGGTGGATTGGCGAGGCTTGACGGCATAAATCCTTGTCCATCATAGTAATGCTCAGGCAGTGATTTACATGAAATGGAATACCCCCAGACCCAGATCGAACAGGTACTAGATAGAAACAGAGACGAATATAGAATCCAACCTGCGATTGGAAGGCTGCCAAGTATACCAAACCGGAGATCTAATCTTAAAGACACATCAGATCAGGGCCGGCGCGGCCATTAGGCAAAGTCAGGCGTGAGCCTAGGGCGGCCGCCCTGAGGGCGGCAGGGCAAAAAAAGAAATGTAATAAAATGTTAAAAATGTGCAAAAAATTAAATAAAAAACGCCATAATTCCACTTCGCCGCCCTCCTCAGTGGTTTTTCAGCGGTATGACCTCATCACGTCGTGGCGGTATGTGACGTGATGACATCACGCCGTACGTCATTCAACTGCAGGGGGCGCGGTGCTAGGTCTGCCTAGGGCGCCCACAGACTTAGCACCGGCCCTGGGTATCAGTGTGACCCTTTCACCATCCATACTGATAGGAACAATGTACAAGGAAAGAGTGGGGAGGAATGTGTATTACTAGGACAATGAATGAGGTCCAGGAGATGTGAATATGCCCAATCTCACCCCATCATGGAAGCAATACAGGGTGAGGTCTAGTCAGTACTGGATGGGAGACCTCCTGAATAATCGTGGTTTGCAGTTACTATGATCAGATTATAATTATAATTTTATTTTATGCAACAATTCGTCCTTCTCACACCATATGGTGGTGATGGAGTCTTGTGCACTCTGGTGGTGANACGATGGTGTGCATGGTAGTGCCTCATTGCCCCACGATGGTGTGCATGGTAGTGCCTCATTGCCCCACGATGGTGTGCATGGTAGTGCCTCATTGGTTCAAACTCATGCGCAGTAAATCAATTCTAGGACTTAATGCTACTGCACATGTGGCGGGTCTTCAGCTCTGCATCTCGTGAGTCAGGTATGTTTTCTTCTCTGTTTTTATTTTGTTTTACTTTTTTTTGTTTCTTACTTTGGACACCTCAGTGGTCTTTCCTGTATATATGCACAATATCTCAGTCCAATCTTTTGTTTTTTTGCATAGTATCCTACTGTCTCCACATACCTACCCCCCTTTTTCTCCCACTAATAACAGATGTAATTGTGTCTCAAATCAAGTTTTAGGTGATTGACAAACTTTAGGTCAACGCAAACTTTATCACCTTATCCATTTTTTGTACATGAGATAAAAGGATTTTAAAAAACAATTTTAGATACAATCATTATAATGCTATATGGTTAGGAGCATGGCTCGGATTGGGTATTTATAAGTGAGGGTTTGAAAGAGAACATTTATCACAAAAGCTTGGGTCTGGAGGGTGGGGCTTATACTGAACAGCTTTGCGCAACAGGGGATTATTTTCTTAACTTCCCCAGAATTCAAGCACGTATTATATGAATTAATGTAAGAATCAGACTTACTATAACTTTAAAATAGAAGGGGTCTCATCAAAGTTCAACGAGCATTTTGTTGCCTCCTAGGGGTAGAAGCAGGGCATCAGCAAACTCAGCAGAGAAATAACCATTGTCCTAAAAAAAAGCATGTGTATGGCAATAGACGGTTATGAGTTGCAGTTTATCCAAAAGCTAAAAGTTAAATCCTTACATTAATTGCCAATTCGCAGAATATGCTGACACTTACCAAAATCATCCACTAGAGGGCAGCATGTAACAACTCAACAAATCATCTTGTCAGAGAAAGTACTTAGTAAGTAAATAACGGGTATATGGGCTGCATACTCATTGGACTTTGTACCATTTTGGTGACAGTATATATTGCAACACTTGCTAATTCTTACATAGACCAACATATTTGTGTAGCACATGTAATCTGAATATACAAAATCTACTTTTGTATTGGAACGTTCCATTACATTATATACAGATTCTATCTATCACGTTCTAAGGTTTATGAATGATAGCTAGAATCTGATTGTTTGCTATGATTCTCTTTGAAGTCACTGGGTAGCATTGGAGATGTGTCAGCTACATCAGCCTCATACTCATCCACTGTGTACTATGAAATACTGGACATAAAACAGTCATATCCCTGGCAGATAATGGAGAAAATATATTACTGACAGTGGCAGCACATTCTATCCCTAAGGAACAGCTGGGGCTTAAAGAGTGGAAAATCAGGATCCAGCGTCTGTGTACCCAGGCTGCTCTGCACGTCATGACAGAATCTTTCTATTATACTGGATATATACACTTTCCTAATCCCATTTCCGAGCTTACCCCCTGGGAGCGATGCTCTGTTATACTGTACATGCAACCTTCACATTTTAACTATCATAAGATACGCTGGCCCAGTAGGTTTAAGGCAATGTGGGCTTGTGGTTCTATAAATATATTATAAGGCGCTAATATCTGACCTATAGGGTAAACATTTTAACGTACAATAAATGATGGATGCCCAAAACAGTGTCTTAATAATACTGAAAATGGTGTGAACAATGAAAAAGCAGAACTTGTTGTTATTATTATTATTATCATAACTGTTATTAATATTATTATTATTATTATTATTATTATTCAGGGTTACTAACTCTCCCGGGTGACTATCAGCGTTCATGTTTGAAAATGTTTGTAACCCTTTGGGCTAGAGACAGGGATCTACATTAAATAACTAGTCATCTCCCCGAAATAGCTTGCAATACTCTCCTGAATTACCTTATTATTAATAATAATAATAATAATAGTAAAAATAATAGTAATAATAATAATAATAATAATAATAATATATTAAAAATAATAATAACAACAAAAAAGAGTGAGTTTCTCTTTCATTCCCTCTTATTAAACATAAAATAAGTCTGATACCAGGAGCAGACCCGGAATAACAGGAATAGGGTCTCAGCACTGTTCAGCAACAGCCCATAGACATATTATCACCCATTCACTGGAAACGTACAGCAGGGATGGGACCACTGTTCTAGCTAAGACTCAAGATATTTGATATCGCCAGAACCGCACGTATATATCACATATATGTGGTCTTATTTATTGTATATTGTGTTTCCTTACTCAAAACCGAGAACTGCGCCGCTTAGTAAACATGTTATGTGGCAGAGGCTCGGGTTCCAGTAATAATGTGTGTGGATAGAGAAATTGCAGTGTTGGTTTTCCTCATTCAACATTCCATGAAAAGATGTTGGTAGCTGCTATATATAGGCAGCAGGGAAGGTAAAGGATAGGGTTAAGCAGTGGGAATGGGGGGTGGGAGGAAAGTAGTTGAGGGTTAGGAAGCGTGTAGGGGAGTGTTAGAGTTAGGGAGGGAAGGGTTGGGGTTAGGTTGCAGGGAATAGAGAGTTCGGTAGAGGAAGGAGAGTTGGAAACACATAACTCTCGATGCTGATCCTGTGTTGTGGTTCCGCAGTCACCACACATAGCTGAACATACAGCCAGTAGGACCATTAGGGACCCCTGGTTTCTGAGATGCTAATTACCCTGGTGGGGGTGTTATGCAGTGGTCCCCAATGTAGAATGAATATATATTGCATACATCCCACCCCTTTTGAATGAAGGAACGAAAGTGGAGGCAATTATTATTGTTTAGAATTATTGGTCCTGTTTTCTGCCTCATAAATGTTGGGAGTATAGATATTGAATGTAAGTTGGGGGTCTGCACATACTAGCCAGGACCTGATTAAAACCCACATGGTCCTGGGGCTGAACATTTTCGAGGGCCCATTTCAGTGGGTATGACCCGTGTTGTGTGAGGTGGTGAATTATATGTGGTCTATTCATTATACTTCATTATAACTGTAACCCCCTACACTTAGTGCATGGTGCTGTGCAGGAGAGTGCATATCTCACATTATCCTCATGCATTTCGGGGGAAGGCTGAAGATTGGCTGGATGTGTGGGCTTTTTTCAGATGAAGGCCTGGGGCTATAGTCCCGTCCGCCCCCTTGTTAATCTGGCCCTGATACTAGCCAATCAGATTGTAGCTCTTGTTTAGACGAGGGTTGCCTACTTTTGCAAATGGATTTCAGGAAGATTGTGACAAGTGCTGCACAAAAGGGGTGTAACTTGAGGCACCAAAGGGGTGTGTCCTGTGGATAGCTCCACCCATGGGTGTGTCTAGCTCTGGGTGTGAATAGATGTAAATAGGAGAACCACTAACTCCATTATCTGTATAGAAATAGGACACAATGTGTGATTTCTATCATCATAACACAATGTCTTCTTCACCTGAATGAGCATCAGGGAGATTATCCAGCACTTCAGGGAGTCAGGGAGATCACCCACTTTTCAGGGAGTCTCCCTGATATTCCGGGAGAGTTGGCAACCATGGTTTAGACGAGGGTCCAGTAACCTTCCTAAACAGCGCTGAATATTCTAATAATATGTCACCAAGTCCCAGATTTACTAAACTACAGTAAAGTAATAGTGGAGAGGTTGCCCATAGCAACCAATCAGATTCTAGCTCTCACTTATCCATGACTTATTAGAGATTGCCAGCTACAATCTGATTGGTTGTTAAGGGCATGATCTCCACTTTTCTCTTCCCACAGTTTAGTAAATCTAGCCCTAAGTTTCTTAAATAAGAAGTGAACCATTCCAGAACACATAGTCACTGAAATAAAATGTGTCTGGCTTGAAGCGTCATTTGTGCCACATTTCTCCCGGAACGGGCAGATAACAGGACAGGCTGTTCTTCATGCTCTGTAAATCCACTCAACAAACACTTAACCCAGACGAGCTGCCACCTCAGAGATCCCGGGATTAGATTGAATCATCAGATTGTTTTATGTCAACATAAAAAAAAACCAGGAGGATGTTTGATTAACAAACCTCTCATGGTATTTACCATATGCTAAATAGTGAGGGTTATAAGTACTAAAACTGCAGCCATGCCCTATAATGTCCTAGATAAACAGCCTGGATGGCTCAGTGGATAGCACCAATGCCTCACAGCAAAAAGGGTTTATCTTCAGTTCCCCAGACAGGATCTTATCTGTGTGGAGTTTATATGTTCTCCTCGTGTCTATGTGGGCTACCTCCGGGTGCTCCGGTTTCCTCCCAAAACATACTGGTATTTTAATTGGTGACTAAATTGTCCCTAATCTATGTGTAATCGTCCCTATGTATCAATCTCCTATAGAATGTAAGCCTGCGGGCAGGGCCCCACCCCACCAATTCTGTCTGATACAAATTGTAAAGAGCTACGATATAAAAACCTGGTAATAAAGAAATAAACTATCAGCACCTGATTGGCTGATTAGATTTCTCCTTGCAGACATTTGAGAATGCATTCAGATTATGTATTGTAGATTTATGCACTATAGATAAATGTTCACACTTCCCTTAACAATGTCCCGAAGGGATGCGTATGGCCAGTATGGGGATATGCTAGATGCCCCCTCTGGTGATATAAAGTTATAGACTTATGATTTAGTCACATGCTACTGGCATTGAGAGATGCCGGAGGAGCTGCTGACTCTGCGCAGCTTCATATGTCTGTGTAGTGACTTCTTTCTTCAAGTTCATTTACTTCAAAATGAACTCATCTTTGCCAGGTCTGTGAACTTAATGAACTATTCATTTGAACTATTCCTTCTTGAACTACCCATCACTACAACATAGTGCTCCATCCGCACTGTACAAGGGCAATTCTGAATGATCCGATCATCATATGGGCTCTTTTTGTTGGCAAACCTCAGACATTGGACCAGGTAAACAGTATGGACCAGAACTAATTCTCCAAAGTTCTGTAACGTCGGCCACAAGCAATGCACAGTGCCAGGAAAAACCCCTGAGTTCCGCAAGCAGCTGGTGTCTGGTTCCGGACGGATCTCGTACCTTATATAGCCCGGTTAACACTTTCTTGTCATAGCAAGCAGCAGGGGGACCACAGAGGTGCAATTCCTTGTTTTTATCAGGTTCTATTAAAAATTCAATTTGAATCCGATATTTCGTCATCACAGAGATTGTCTGGGGGTCAGACAGGCTCAGATGTTCCGCTCACTTGTTTATTTAGCAGAGTGCATCAATCACGCCAACACCTTTCATTTAGCCTAATGCACTGTGCGCAGAGAGCCATCTGCAATTACCTGTAATGCCCACGCCATTAACCCCTTCCTCCCTGTCCGGAATCACACCACCACGGCAATGGCTGGGCTAGGAGCCCTCCTGAATCAAAATGAAGAATAGAACTGAGAGCGACAGTCGCGGTCACTATGGTTTATTTGAAGAGAAAAGATTCCCCTATTGCAGTAATATCAGCCGGATCACTTGAATGTTATATTTCTAGCTCTATGTAAGAAGAAAAGAACAAAGAGTGAATTATAGAAAGAAGAAAGAGAGACACTTCTATCATTAACTATTAAACAGTCACCAATATATATATATANCTCTATTGGTGATGGGATATGGTGGACTCTGGTGGCGGAGGACTCTGCTGGTGGTGGTGGCTGTGCTGGACTTTGATGTTGATGGTTGTGCTGGTGGCTGTGCTGGTGTTGGTCTCTGATATCTATCTAATATCTAAATCTAAACTAATAATCTAACTCTAAATCTAATTGTAAATGTCAACTACACAAGTAACTAATACCATGTATCGTTGCGTCATTTCATTGATACGTGAGGTCAGCGATCTCCTGGTTTTTGCCCTCCAGGCGCTCAGTTAGTTTCTTAATTTCCTTCTCCAGTTTATTATATTTCTTTAGGAGCTTTTCATCTGGTGAAAGAGAAAATGATGATATAACAATATATATAGAAGAGGATTATCATAGAAATATACAGAGTGGCCTTTAGTATGGATTACTGCTTTCTATCTGCTTTTCCATATGTATTTCATAGTAACCTTGTCATATATATGTATGTGTATATATGTGTATATGTGTGTGTATATATGTGCATGTATGTATTTATGTGTATGTGTATTATTGTCTTCAATGTGTTACACATAGGAGATATTAGAGTTATAATGACAATGCAGTCTTCCCCTAGCTCAGACACAGGGGTGTATATATAATAAGTGACATAATTATCTCTATACTGTAGATGTACAGGGATGGACCTTCCATAGGAATCCTGGTATTGCAGTGTGTGTTATAATAGTGAAGGCAGAGTAGTGTAAGTCATCATTGTACCTGCACTGGGGGTTTTAGAGTTGCTCCTGTCCAGCAGTTCCGCTTTTCTCTTTCTCATCAGGTTGTTGTTGGTGGTGAGTTCCTGCAATGAAATGACTCTAATGATAAGTATCTGCTACAATGGAGTAACCAGTGATCAGGATAAGCGCTGATCAGCCATGACATACACACGGCATTAGCACATGTCACAGTATCTGTCATTATACAGAATAAGGTGACGGGTGTGGAGATTTCTTTATGACTTACATTTATTTTCAGCGTATGGGACATTGATTAGAATCAGTTCCTATCAGGATATATACAGATCCGTGTAAATCCCTTTTCTGATCATTGTATTCAGGAGAAATAGAATCTATATGATGTATAATGATGCGTGTAATGATGGGGAGATGTCACTGACCTGTGTCTTGCGCTCGGCTCTCCTCGGTAGGTATATGGTGCAGCAAAGTCAGGCATGAGCCTAGGGCGGCCAGGCCTGAGGGCGGCAGGGCAAAAAAAGAAATGTAAGAAATGTGCAAAAAATTAAATAAAAAAACGCCATAATTCCACTCCGCCGCCCTCCTCTGTGATTTTTCTCATGACATTGTGGCGGTATGTGACGTGATGACATCACGCCGCAAGTCATTCAACTGCTGGGGGCGCGGTGCTAGGTCTGCATAGGGCGCCCACAGACCTAGCACTGGCCCTGAATCAGATACAAAGAGTGAGCATGTGCACTCTATCGCATGTAAACTGTGCAATTTACCTAATCTGGTAAATCTGGAACCTATTTATCTAATCTGGAGCTCAGTGAGTTCAGGCAGGCTGCCAGTACAGGGTGCCGTGCCACTGCCTGGGGTTGGGGGGACGGCCGGGCCCGGCCTGTAGGACCGACTGTCCCCCCCTGATGGCGGCCCTGTTAATAATATCTACATAATACAAACACTGGAGCCGTATATTGTAGACAGACAAAGCACTGTTTCAACAATTACTTATACCAGCCAAAATCTACTGCTCTGTTATTCTAGTTACTGTGTGCTCCATATAATTATGGTGGCCAGGCTGGCACCTCCGCACTGTGAGCCTGGCTACACCGAGCACAGGATTTACAAAAAAATCACCTTAGTGAGGTCCCACGATGGTGTGCATGGTAGTGCCTCATTGCCCCACGATGGTGTGCATGGTAGTGCCTCATTGCCCCACGATGGTGTGCATGGTAGTGCCTCA
>JABWIB010000404.1:98419-110553 GCA_016617825.1 Platyplectrum ornatum
ATATATATATATATATATATATATATATATATATATATATATTGGTGACTTTCACTATGGAATCCAGTGCCATTACTATCATGGGCACAGGAGATGCAGCTGCCAAACTAAGCAGAGGGGAAGGGGGTATGGCAACTGCCCCCACTGGACCTACAAGATTGTAAGATGTCAGAGGTTGGCATCTGTATTGTTCTTAAACTGTCCATTTCTTGTGTGGGGTTTTTACTTCTTTATGATCCTGTTTGAACCAGGTCCAAAAATTGCTGGGAAGATACTTACCTGAAACCTGACAAGCCGGTGGGACAAGTTTTCTATATAGGAAGAAAAATCCAAAGATATCCCGAAACAACTTTAACAGGGTTCCTCTTGGGAGAAAGGTAGTTTTTAGTGGAAGAACTAACTCTTACTATTTGTCTGGATGGACTCATATCGTATCAGTTATATGTGGGCCACTTAATCACACTGTGCCCACCACCACACTGCTATCATTAGCTGCAGCGCAATTGGGCCTTTTAGACAATTGAGGCCTGGGGCTTCAGTTCCAATATTCACATTATCTGCTGCCACATATTTCCATCTGTGATTCTACAGTCTGTGAATGAAAGGAAATACATTCCCCTCGCAGGCTATATACTTACAAATCCAGAATGTCAACGTAACTTTTACGGATCTGCTCGGATCATAAGGAATCATGCATCTGAGTTTAGCCACAAGAGGGGTCACCAGCCATAAAGATTTCCACCTGGTATTCAGGATTGTACTTACACAATACATTGCACCAGACCCTCTCCTCCACTCTCGGGGTACATGCACACTCTATAAAGAATCTGGAAGCTCCCTTATATCAGAAACCAAGGTGGGAAGTGGAGGGGTGGTATGTAGATAGTGAGGACAGGTGAGGAAACGTTATGGCAGAGGTACGGTGGTAGACTTCTATACGGATGGGTAGACTCTGCCCTCATGCAGTTTTCCAACCTTTTATAACCACCTTTGGATAACAAAAATGCTGGAATTGCGTTAGTCTGGAGCCAAACCATTGTTATTAATAGTATTGCAAAGGAAATACATGTAAAAGAAGCTCCTTTACACACACCAGGGATGGAAGCCTTTTTCCAGAGGCAAAACAAAAGGAAAGAGACAAATATAAATATTTGCCATCAGTAATGCAGGATAAACATTCCCATGGAACACAGAAGACTACATGTCTTTGTATCTTCATTGAATATGAATACCAGAGACTGGGGATGGGCGACCTCTGTCACCGCAGCTGCTGTCACTGGATAGACATCATGGAAAACAGGAGTTCACATATCATCATGTTGTATACAGAGATGGTGAACCGTGAATACTGGAAAACAGACATCCTCACTGCCGACTTGTTCCACTGTACAATTCTCAACACCTACCCAAAAACGCAATTTATAATAATAATAATAATAATAAAGGCCCAGCCCAAGGTAAAGGGACAAAGGGCTGCACCCTACTCCCTCCAAACACATGGAAGCTCATATCAGTGGGATAAGTGCGATAAAGGGCCACAGCAAGAAAACATTTACTTATTTAATTACATAATTGAGGTGGGGAAAGGAGAGTTAATTTATACCAACCCAGCGGCAGGCAGCAAAAAATGTAAGATTTACGCAAACCACACAATGAACACTACATCTGTAGCAATGACAGTGACCCATGGATGTAGATGGGAGATGTAGCAAATCCTTTGTCCTGGGAAGTGTGGGACTGATATGGCTGTGTGGATAAGATCTTGGTTGAGGGATACTCAGGGAGGTTGTAGTAAATAGGATCCATTCTCAGGAAGGAAAGGTCACTAGCGCTGTTCCCCAGGGATTGGTACTTGGATCAGTGTTATTTAATATCTTTTACACATTGTTCTGAGAATGAGCTCAGCTTATGACACCAGCAGATGTAAAGAGTAGACACACCAGGAGGGGTAGAACAAATGTCTGACTGTCTAGATCAGGGGTAGGCAACCTCCAGCTCTCCAGGTGTTGTCAAACTACAAGTTCCAGCATGCTTTGCCAGGTACCCACTAGGTCTATGCAGTTAAAGCATGCCGGGACTTATAGTTCTACATAGAGGGGGTGGTATATTGGGGTAAAGCAATGCTCTAGTGCAGGGGTAGGCAACAGTCACATAGCCCTGGTCTAAATAGACTGGAGGAATAGTTCATAGTATTATTAAATATTAATAATATTATGATCTAAATATTGCAAAAAAAAAAAAAAATTACAAAATGCCAAATCATGCATTTAGGTTTAGAAAAAAAATAAAGTCTTAACAGAACATTACCGGCACTTACACAGAACTACAGAGGAGGGAAGAAATTGAGATGTCATTACTTCTGGTGAATTAACGACAAATATGCAAAGTATAGCATAGTAAAGCATAGAGAAGGCAAGTCCCATACCGGACTGCAAAGATAGAAGAATACGAGTAATGCCAGTGGAAACGTGAATTGCAGAAGCTCACATACAGTGTTTCCCTGATAATAGGACACTGTCTCATTTTTTTTTATTTTATTTTCGGGGTAGGGCTTATTTTATTGACCTGCTTTTAATCCTGGCATGGCCCAAGTGCTTCTGACATTATGTCACTTCATCGTTCCCCCAAGTGCTGCTGACACTGGCAGCGATTTAGATAGGGCTTAATCTCCGGGGAGGGCTTGCTTTAGACAGTTTACTGTAAAGTAGGGTAGGGCTTATTATCAGGGTAGGTAATAATATATTCTGTACAGTTTTACACATCATAAACCAGCTCCCATATTTATTACCAATCCAAACAATGTGCCACTTACATATTTTTCTTATGAAATGGTGTTCAATAGATTTATTTTTATTATACAATATCTGCCAAGCCAATTCTTAACGTAACAGTTAGATTCTATGTCATGAATACTCCGGTCTCCTGTGATGATTCTCGGCCCTATCGAGTTGCTGTAACGGCTGTTGGGTGTAAGGCGTTAAAGAAGCGATAGACATCTACCTTCAGCATTTTTTGCCAGAAGTGTCGGCCAGCAAAATGATGAATGGTTAATGGAAAGAATCTGCAGGCTGGGAGCAGAGAGTGCTTTAATGACTCAACGTCCAGGGTCCTCTTCCAGTTATTCCCGGCACAGCCATGTAATTACTGGGCGGCTTCAACATGATGCGGTAAAAGGACATTTAGAAAAGAAGATGTGTTGAGTACAAATTATTCCAGCAGCATCAAGATTATTGTGATTATATAGTTCTATCTACAGATAATTACATATGCACACGCACAGTATGAATAGATCGTCACTATGCTGAGGCTAGATCAACTACACTGCGGGAAAGCAAAAGTGGAGACGTTGCCCATAGCAACCAAAGATTCAAGCAGATATTCTCTAGTATGTAATAGGAAAGTGAATTAGAATCTGGATTGGTTGCCATCGGCATCTCCTTGGCCGTTACCACTTATGTACATACTAGCAGATTTAGGAGAATAATGTATAAAGGGTGTATTATGTTTGCCCAGGGTATACAAGTATTTACAAAGTTATCAAATCATCAAAAACTAGGCTGAATATTCACACATCTAAATCAAAGAAATGTAAAACATGACAAAAACACATAAATAAAATGTTATATTTATTTAAAATAAAAAGCATTTATACATCATTTTGAATCATAACAAGGCTTAATAATACTTTAACCAATGTAGTACGATTGAGGTGTCTCACTCAGCCCTTTGCACAGGAAAAATAAAGACAAAATAGTCAACATAATGCACAAAAAACACTGGTGCCAAGAGGGCAGATACCAAAAACTTAGGAAAATAAAAGGAACGCTATTTGAAAGCACATGGTGTGAAATGATGAAACTAGCTCAGGAAGTATATGGGACACGGTTACCTTCCCAAGAAAGATGGCTACACCATCGTACAAAATATAGATCTGTGTCTATAGCAAAGGATTCTAGGTCTCACCTTCTACAGATAGCCAAAACATGAGTGTTGCTCCAGATTTTACCAAGTCTGCCCTTTTACCCTCATTATACTGGGATACGCAGCACTGGGATTGTCTAATACCTGGATGATCATACTGAAGCATACTGAAGTCACTCAAGATGCATATCTAAGAGGGTATCGGAAAGTTCATATTTAATTTACCTAATCAACTATTAATTCATTTATCTACTCATTTTAGGGATACACCATTGTTTAGTTCTGCCCCTGGAGTTAAAATATTTAGCTGGGTGAGTATCTTCTACTGCACTGTAATGGTCTTGGTCTTAGCTTGTAACACTTGTGGTACTATAAAAAGGTGCTTCTATCTTATTAGACATACTGCTGTCCCTGATTTATATTAGATTCTTATTGCAGGTGTAACATTGACAGCGCTGAACCAGTCAGTGATTGTGTTTCCAGCCAACTACAGAGCGTTAGCTAAATGGGGAGGATTCGATTGTTCTATTCAGTAACAGGGCTATACCAGCTGTGACCTATTCCTGCGCCTTATCATAAAGGATAATGCTGGATATGTTGATCCAGTATATAAAATGTAACAGTCATAAACATAAGGCACCAATGCTCCAATTCCCCAACCAAACTTCAGAATTCATGGATTTAATGGATCAAATATACAGAGTACAGTTTTTCTTGTTAGTGTTACAGCACTCCTGTTGGACAGACATCTCACCCACCTATGCTGATTTGTGGAACGTAATAAGGATGGGCTTACACAAAAGTGGGAGGGGTTAAACCTACACGCCCTTCCTCAAACCCCGCCCCTAAAACATTTCTTTCAGCGGGAAAGCACAGACTTTTTTCTAAATAATTTTGGCGCCTGGTTGCATCAAAAGGTGCTGTAACCATTAGCAACCATTCTGAAAGCCTTAGCTTAGCTTCCAATATACACTACCAATGATGCAAGCTGAGTTACCCTAGCACCATGCCTTAGATATAAACCCCCCTTGCCCATCTTGTCAGCATGATAGTCCTGTGAAACGAGAACTTTTAGTTTTTCATGTTTTTTAATATACAAATAAAAAATAAGGAATACATTCTCAAAGGCATATATATATATTTTTTTAAATGCAGATACACCTAAAGCAAAAACTGTGAGTAGTTAAACAGAAAAAAAACAAAAACACTGTACAATATTATAAAATTTGTGTTTTTTTTTTTTACATAAGTTACACAAAAATGTATACTTCATTAGACCTTTACTTCATATTGTCATGAAACATTGCATATCAGTCACAAGTAAGCTGGTGAACACTACATTTTGTTTAATACTATACGGTGTAGACTGTAAGAGCTAAGAGGGAATATATGGGGTATATGAAGTGAATAATATAATAATGAGTGTACCCATTGTCTTCAGAGAGTGGAGGCAGCCATATTGTTCAGGGACAACCATTATACTATAATGTGAACCAATATATAGTATACCTCAAACAAGATTTGAATGTTTATTAGAGTATGGTCTACAGCCCTGATGGCTAACCTGTGACACTCCAGATGTTGTCAAACTACAAGTCCCATCATGCTTTGCCAGCTCGTGCTCAGCATTCCACACTTCTGGCAACGTATGATGGGACTTGTAGTTTGACAGCATCTGGAGTGTCACAGGTTAGCCATCAGGGGTCTACAGTACATCATCACGATTGGTCCATGGCACAAGATAGCCACCACCACTCTGCTAAATGGACGGCTACCCATTACAATGGCGCTTCATGGAATACTGATCTCAAAATAGCATAGAGTTTTAACATTGACCTAAAAAAACAAAAATTGGCATAAGGCAGTTTAAGAACAAAAACCAAAATAGAAAAACCATGCAGTACACCTGATTGTTTCATGTAATCATTTTAAGCCCTGGGTAGTCACGAAGTTAATAGCTTTAAATCCTTGCACTTTTCTTAGCTTAGTTCATGATTAGTCCCCTTCGCTGCTAAAAGAGAACTCGCGTCTCCGCCTTAAGGACGAGCGGCCACAAATAACAAGATCCTGATATTTCATCTCCTGGCATAGCCTGCTACATGTTGTAGATGAGTATCGAAGTGCTTTGGTTAGTGCACACAGCTCGTAAAATGCAAAACTTTCATAGAGTGGATACATTTCAAGCTAACATTTATTTCATGTTTTTCTTAAGCAGCATAATTAGGAAAAATAAAAATATAGAAGAACTCTGGTAAGTGATTAGACAGGAGGCCGGGCCATGGGGGTCTCACACCCAGCCACTGGTGAGTTTAAAGAACATTTCCTCGTCCAGACTTTCGTTCTGATCCTTGGCCCGCGTGGACAGGAAAATGTATCCGCCGATAAATTCATGGACTACCTTGCAATCTACTTCTGTACATATGAAGGAGAGTCTCATCTCATCTGCAAACTCCACCGTTACCTATGAAGCAGACAAAAGGCATTTGATTAATTTGCCAAGGAATTACACATATACATTTGACCCTTTCTCCGCATCTATAGAGATTCCTATAATAAATACGCAACCAGGAACAGTTACAGTTACTTACAGTAAGTGACAATGGACCAGCGCTGGCTGCAGTGCTGAGCACCTTTTCCAGCTCCAGCTAAGGGTGACTGGTAGACTGACGCTGTCTCTCACTAAAGGCTTCCAGCAGAAACGTCTAAGCAAGTCTAAGGGGCCGATTCAATCCCAAGCGGATCCCCACATCTTTATCCAAGCCGCGAGCTTAAAAGCGCAAGTTTTTCTCCCTTGCGCTGTATGAGTAAGGGGGAATAAAAGGTTTGAATCGGCCCCTAAGTGTAAACAATAATCCGCTGAAACGCCATCATGCTGAACTATCTGCAGTCTTGATGGAGGGTTCCAAAACAATCAACCATTGTCACATCAGCAGTTATTGTAACGTATTTGTAACAGAAGTGTGTTAGTATATCTTGTAGCTCACTGTAAAGTATGTACATTCACAAGATCTAAATGGCAGCATTGCACAATTTGCTCTTAAACTCTGTGCATGTACATCCTATGTACATAAATCATCTCTTTTATATCCGGTAAAAGGACTATAAGTGGAAAAGAGCCAATATCTTGATTATGTGTTAAGGAAATGGTCTTGAAAGCTGTTCAATGGATGAAGCATAGATACTAGTTATTGATGAATTTGTCAGCCATAGATAAGTCACTATAGTGTACAGAAGCAGGGGTGTAAGGTGACAGGTTTGAATACTAGGAGGTGGGACCAGAGTCTGGATGGGTGGAGATTTGCAATACTAATTACCGATCATACGGTTATCAGGTAAAACAAATCGCTCTACTGTGTCCCAGAGTTCTGTGCTGACAATCAGCACAGAGACAGAAAATATCTTCGTAGCCCCTTAGTAACCCTTCTCTGCTCAACCTGCATTATCACTGCAGTGTGTGGATATCGGGATCTTTTCCCAGGGACCGGCAGTGATCATCATTCTAGTGCGTGTCCAGCTTAAGTTATAGACTGGAATAACTGGAAAGCATGGTTTTTTTTGTCTTAATCATGAGAATCTGTATAACAGGCAGTAATTGTATATTATATTAATAAGATTACTATAGCATCTGTCAATATCAGACTCAACTTGCATAAACAGACATGAAATGCAATTGTTTTTTTATGGACAATTCAGATTTGTAAGCTAAAGTTAAGCCACAACTGGATCTCAACTAATCTCACCATTTTGATTTCCCAGTTGACATTCCATTGCTTCATGTTGCTAAACCTCCATGTTTTAATGGCGTCTCCGGTGTTGGCATCCATCCTGATGAGCCGGTTGTAGGCAATGCCGATAAGCTCCTCTTTCTTCCCACCTTGGAACCTGCAGAGGAGATTGAAGCCACATTAAGGGGTATATTTACTAAGCAGGGAATTTGCTGGGGAATTGAAAAGTGGGGAAGTTGCCCATAGCAACCAATCAGATTCAAGCTTACATTCTCCAGTATGTAAAATGGAACCGAGAGCTTGAATCTGATTGGTTGCTATGGGCAACTTCCCCACTTTTCAATTCCCCAGTAAATATACCCCTAAGACATACAGAAACCTGTGGAGGGAAGTCACCACCCAATGTGTATCTATTCCAGACAAACTGATTCTAGGCATTCATTCTAAGCTTTCTCTTAAAAGTTGATAAACAAAACTGAGTTCTCAATTATAGCACATATCACAGATAACAAAATCCACTTTATAGAAGATAAAAAAAAAAAACACAGCCTCATAAGACTAAAAAGACAAATATTTGGATTTGAACTTCCCATATCATATCACAGATCATATCTGAACTACCTGTATCATAACAGTAATCAAGCCACATCATATCAATGCAGCCTTTACTTGGTAATGTACTTCAGCAAATGTCTGCACAAAAACTGACCTGGCAATAAAATGGGTGATGCCAAACTCCGGCAAGGACTGCCAGGCCTGGATGAACCTCATCTTGGCTTCTATTAGACTCATCTGAGCGACATTCTGATGTGCTTCCAGGATTCTGGCTGTAATCTGAATAAAAGATAAAGACTGGTTAAATCACACAACACCTCACAATAACTATTAATTACGGGGTAAGTTCATTAGAGTGACAAGACACAAACCATCCAACATCTTCTGGACATAAGTTACGGAAACACAATCTAGGCTTGGACACACATTTTAAGCACCACTTCCTTGGCACACTATGTATGTATGTATGTATGTATGTATGTATGTATGTATGTATATATATATATTATAAAGGAGTAACAGACATGAGCTTTGTGTTTTGCTCACTGGACTTTCTAGACAATGAATTTGGGTTTTAAAATATATTTTACATTACATGCAAAGTCTTGTTTAATAACCACGAGCAAAAATTAGTTTCACAGACTCCTCGCTCTCCGGGCTGATGGTTTTCCCAGTTCATATAATAAAAACTGAGTAATAAAAGTCTGAGGTTCTAGCAAGTGACGAACAAAATATAGAAAATCAGACACTTTACAGCTGAACTGGCAAAACGTAGTCATGAAAACGCAAAGATTCTGGCGCACTCCAGCAATGATCGGGCCAATCACACAAATATCCGGAGATCGTCTTGAGAATGGCTACACCTGGATGGCTCGAGTACAATTATTTGATCTTTAGGCATGCATAAGATATCTGGAGCAGAAGCCCATTGCTTCATGCCAAGAGGAGATCTCATCTAATGGAGCGTCAGGATGCTTACTCCCAGCACGAGAGACTAGTGTAGTGGACTGGCCAGATTTACGGATATTGTTCACACAAGATATGTGGATGTATGGCTAATGCCCTATTTCATCAAGAACTAAACTGAAGGTGTTTTCCCATCCTGCATTAAAACAATGGCTGCTCTCTGCCCTGAATCCCTTAGTACAACATTTCACAATTCTGTTACACCAAACACGATAAAGTAAATTCCGATCACACAGCCGGCTGGTTGCATCCTTCCTTCTGCTAGCGGATGACAGGCATTCCAAAAATAACTGGCTGGCACGTGGACAAGTCAGCAGTCAAACGAAATACCAAACTCTAGATTGGGATGGGCAACTTCTGTCATACCAAGTATCATTTATCTACAACGGTTATAATGCTCAACCGGGCAACACCCAACCTCTCCCCAGTTATCAGCGATAAGATAGATAAAAGAATAGACCTACATCTACAAGACATTAACGTCTATATTTACTAAACTGCGGCAATGGACAAGTGGAGACAGCACTAGGGCTAATCAGCTGGCAATCGGCTGACAAGGCAACTTTCCTTGACCATTTGGTAACAACGCCAAACATTCAAAAACAGTCACGCCTGATAAGCAGATTGTTCACAATTCCTGAACCATGCAACCTACTACTGATCTAGTCATGTAAGAATGAGCGCAGGTGGAAGGTGGATACTGTAGCTAGTATTTCAACAGCAAATACACACAAACTTATTTTTGCAGTATGACGCATAACCTGCGCGCAATTTTTAAGTTTACACATAAACGTATGGGATATATAGAATGTGGAAATATATAGTATTACAGAAATGTTAGGTATGACAGGACAAAACACAATGCAACTTACCAAGTCTCTTACATAGCCTGGCTGTAGATGGCAATGGCGAGAAAAGGAAGGTAGAATAATAAATAAATAAAATGAAGGCGGAGATGTGGGGATAAAACAGAAAGAGCAAATGAGATTCATGACAATCAAGCAAAAGGAAAATAAATAATCAGCAGTTCTTCCAAGAAAAGAGGTCCAGCCAAAGCATGCAAATTACCTTGGAGAGAAAACAAAAGCTTAGATGAATGCAAGCAAAGCGAGGGGTCAATACTGTACAACAGCGGGAGAGTGATAGGGGTGAAGGATACTAGCAGGGTGTTTGTGGTGTAAATTTAACATAATCCTATTTAAACAAACTGCACCATTCACAAATCATTCCTAATCTGCGGATATCACATGAAAAGCTTTAAATCATAGCAATCCTGGTACCAATACCATTCAACACACAACTAAAACACATACATAAAGTCACATAATTCCACAACATGTGAATACCCCCTGTGTCTGCCTGACTCTGTATATAGAAGCACAAATGAAGTTTTATTTTTTTGAAACCGCATTGTGTAACCTCAGGATCCAGACTTTCATGCTGTGGGCTTCTCAGATGGTGGAACAGGAAGGGGCACATAGCGTACAGTAATTACCCCAGGTAGGAGGGATTTCCAGTAAGGGCTGGGTTACATTTATTACAATCCAGATTTCGGGGCAGAGCACACTCTACTTGGGGATAGAGGCCAAATCCTAAGGTAGGGTCCTTTTAACGGAACTCATTCAACCGCGAGGTTCTGTTCTTCTCTTGGACTGGACACGGAACGGTAAGTCATGTGTATTTATATGGAGAAATCTGGGTTGTACATTACATTTATTTAGCACAGGTTTCAGTGTATTTTTATGCAACTATTCAAAAAAAAAATATATATATATATATAAAACCCCTCTGACTTATTCATTAGGAAATATAGAATTTATATCATCAACTCGCTATGATTTTTTGCATGATTTCCCAAAAGATTATTCTACATACAGACAAGAGCAGCTTCACGAAACCAGAATATTCATATGAAGCAGGAAATGTGGTGGCGGGTTTTGGAAGATTTGGGGGATTTTTCATTTTCTATTACCGCTACTTTATGTTTCGGTCCATAGAGAAATACCTGAAAATTTTGTTTTTCATATTTACAACAATAACAAATAATTTAAAGTTGTGATAAGAAATGTAAGCAGCTTTATAAATGGGCTAAGCCTTTCTGTAGTGTGTATCTCTCGCTAATAACGGGCAGATTGCATTCCACACATTCCCCTGGCACAGCACATCCTGCTTTGTACAGCGGGCCCCATGTCATGAGAATCTGTGGTACATAAACGTCCCATCTGACCTCTGGGACCACAAAACAAGAGCACTGCCGGCAGGATGCACACAGACATATCGCAGTTAACCCCTTACAAAGCTCCACAAGCTGCAGAGCAGAGAGCCAGCCGGAGGCCCAAGCTGTGCACTGCACCAGGAGTGAAATAATAGTGTTCTGCAATACGCCCCCCATACCTGCTTGTTCTTGTACTTCTTTAAATAGCGGGGAGAAACCACGCACTCAGGGTTTATGTCCGAGTTCACTTGGTCGGGGATGAATTGGGGGTCGGGGTTTAGATGTTGCATCTTCAGGAAAGACAAGATATTCTGGACTTCTAGGTTGTAAGAACTGTCTGCCATGGTCTTCCCTTTGGATGCCAATCTGCAGGCTGCCATCCAGTGGGCATATTGCTTCTCCTGCAAATAAAGAAGTATCGAAATTACATTCAACATTGGCAACAGAACTTTCAAAGGTGCGGCTTAGTCACATGATGTACAAGCATCTGGAATGCATAATCTTAGAAATGTATGTATGTATGTATGTATGTATATACACACACACATATACATACAGATTTCTACCCTTGAACTAGACTGAATACAAAATAAAACAAGTAACGTTAAGATAGTGTTGTAATTCCATGCAGGAAAATAAGCGGCCTCCTCTCGGCCACATGAGACCCATCCAATGCTCAGAGCTCCGACAAAGCAGAAAACTGACTTTTGAAACTCCCTAACTATGGACTGGCCCCAATCATATACTCTGTA
>JABWIB010000405.1:0-10249 GCA_016617825.1 Platyplectrum ornatum
AAATATGCATGCTGTACAGAGTGCAGTGGAAAGGAAACCTCAGAGCTGGCCTAACAGCGATGAATAGCAAAATGCTGCCATATGTGACAATCACTCACTGTTTCTGCTCAGATCAGTCCTCTTCCTATGTCAGCACATACTTCTCCCTGATCTCGCTGCAGAAGTTTTCTTTTGACACTGACATGTAGGACATTCTCCAAGCCCAGCCCAAACTCTACTGAGCAACACTCATCCCAGCCTCCCCAAATCTGAGAGGAACACACCCAAAAATTATTAACTGGAAGGGCTCTGTAATGCAGGGAGACGGATAGAGGAAGTCAGCAGAAGTTTTCCTAAGTTATCATAACAAGATCTTCTTCTATGACTGATCTTCTTCTAGGGCTGATCCTATTTTTATTATAATATATGTACATTGTAAGGTGTGTATGAAAAATTAGGTGGTCCGTTATATGTTAAGTTCAAGCCAGTAGGCTGATAATTTGACAACACACAAGTAAGTACATTTTTTATGACACCAACGCCTAAATTTACTAAGCAGGGAGATTGCAGGAAGACTGAAAAGTAGGGAAATTGCCCAAAGGAACCAATCAGATTTTCCTTGGGGATATGTCCCATTATCAACCTTAAACACTAGAGCAATAATCTGATTGATGTGCAAAGTCCTACTCTGATTGGCAGGCATCTCGTTCAGCTTATTGGATGGGATGCCTGTCAGTCAGTACAGGACTTCTCTCCCCATTCAGATTCACCTCTCCTCCGGCTTCTATGAATGTCCAGTGCTGTGGCTCTCGCGAGTGTAACAGATGTGGCCCCTGGTTAAGTGGTAGTGGTTAAGGAGACATAAAATACCACTATTTACTGAGTTGCTATAAAGTAAGGATTTTCCCACTTTTAGCACTGCCACCACCTGGCATTACCCTAAAGCACCCTTAAGCAGTCGGGGGTGTAGAAACCAACACAAAATCCCTTTCCTAACATTTTAAAAGGAACTTTTACATGAGTTATATAAAGAATTTTGTGTCATACAATAAATACACCAGTTGCTATGATAACATATTTATTTTCAATAGTGCAGTGCTGGCATTATTAGAGAACATTTTAGATGAGCAAATAATAATAAATTTACAATCCACTTCGGTCACAGCCTGGGTAATATAAATGAAAATAATAACAATTACTCCAGCAGCAACTAGTTTAGACAGGTACCTGTTTAAACCTCCTATCAAATAACCTTTACCTATTTTCTATTATTAGAAGGAAACATTAAACAATTCTCCATTCACTTCTAGATACCAGTCCTCAGGTGCACTTAACGGGGATGTAAGAAGATTAATTATGAAATGGGGCTTTTACCATTTACTTTAAAATGCTCACATGATACACAGTCTTTGGGTTGACCACTGAGTGTTACTCAGTTCTTTTGGTTTCTCAGATGATCTGTGCCTCTCTGCACCCATTTGCTCCATTTCCAGGACTGATTACTGTGTTGGGAGCTTTCCATCTGTATTCCTCTGCTGCACGCCAGTGACGGGCCCGGGACAGTAGGCCTGGCTGTCCCCCCCTGAAGGCGGCCCTGTCTGATGTTTACCAGTCATCACCTCAGTTCCCTCCTCAACTCTCTGTTGGCACCAACTACCACCTTTCCCACCTGTCAATCTGGGATCTCTTCCAGAAGCATCAATCAGAGCTATGGGCAAGGGAGACCTCTTAGTACCATGATGGTTATATCAGTGTATACACATACTAGGATGATTTTTAGCCCAATCTATGATAATTGGATAATGTGACAGATCAAGATGTTTTATATGAGTGTTTAAATAGTATGTGTTGGTGGGTAAGGCAGTGTTTACTTTAGCTGCATGCTGCCCATGTAACATAACCCAAATTTCTAAGTATTAATAATAACATTTTAGTAAAAGCATGGAAGCAGGTATCTTATGCTAAGCAACACTATGAATTATTTTAGTATCTCCTGTTCAAAATTGGTTTGGCCACTATATTATTTCATAAATCAGTAAATAATGATATTTTATTATTAATAAACAAAGAAACACAAGCAGCTTTCAGGACACCTCTTTGTCTAAATAAACAATCAAGTGACTGTTTGCTTTCACCTTGGAAATGGATCAAGAACTGGAGGAACTAGGAATTTGTGGGCAAAAATATGCATCATGACACTGAATAAACTATAATAAAAAAAGTTGAATAACCTGTATTGTTCTTACAGAAACAGGTTTACATATTCTAAGAAGCTTATTCGTGCAGGTGTTGATGTTCCTTCTCTTTACACAGGAGACCTTGGTCACATGGTTCAGGGGCTAAAATGTAATACGTTTAGGGTTCATTAGGAAGCAAAGAATGGCACCCAGTATACTGTATATATTGTGCCATTCCCAGATCCCTACTATACTTCACATATTTCATAGTATGTTCTATTTCCAGACCCCTAATATACCCTGCATAAACATTATAGTGTGCAATTCCCAGGCCCATAGTAATCCTACATAAACTATATACGGTGCTATGTCCTGATCACTAATACATCTCACATGTCTGAACCATATTAAATAATACATGTTTAGTATATTAACATTCTAGCAATGATACACTACAATATATACTATACCTAACATGTATTACATATGGAATATATACTGGATATTGTAGGTCTTGTAGTGGGAAGGGGAGGGGGGAGAGGGCTGTGGCTCTGCAGCTCCAGTCTTATACATGATTGCCAACTCGTTTTGAATATCAGGGAGACTCCCTGAAAAGTGGGGGATCTCCCTGAATCCCTGAAGTGTTGTACAAGTGTTGACGCTGATTCAGTTCGAGAAAACATTGTGTTATGATCATCGGTCAAATTGGAAATTTAGAAGTGGTGGCATGGACATTCATAAGTGGTGGTTTGGAAACAGTGAATATACTTTGGCATACCCTTGTATACACTCCCACTTGGAGCCCTGATTATGATGATAGAATTCATAAATTGTGTCCTATTTCTATAAAGATAAAGAAGTCAGTGGATGCTCTTTACAACTTTTAATAAATGTTGAAAATGTTTATTTAATGACAATTTAACAAAGAATAAATACTGATGTTGTCATTTTTATGGTGAAATAATTCTCATGGCTCAGCTAGACACATCCATGGGTGGAGCTATCCACAGGACACACCTCTTTGGTGGCCCAGGTTACACCCCTTTTGTGCCGCGCCTTGATAGTGCTATCACAATCTCCCTGATATTTATTTGAAAAGTTGGCAACCCTGGTGTTATATCATGTAAAGTGCTGCTGAGACTGTCCTATATGATATAACAGCGGAGCTGCAAAGGAAACAACAGGATTGCCAGACCGGATAGTTGCGATCGCTGTTTTTTTTCTAATCTTCCTTGATCCAGTTAAAGGGTATCAGGGCTCTGGCAACGTTAGTGAGTGCCGTATAAATTAGTGTTTATATGTGGGGACTGAGCAATCAGAATAGTTAAAATGCCAAAACAGTGGCCCCTCTGGGAGACTGTCCCCAGTAATGTCTTGAGATAGGGTACGTATGGTGTCCCAGTATTGTCAAATCCCTGGGCAGCGCCACCAGATGTGCAAAGGCTCACCCACCATTCGGAGCCAGCTGAGACCAGAGTACGAGGGGATGACTTTATGAAGGATGTCAGGGCATTGATACCAGTGCATAAGGAGTTTGTGCAGAGTTCCCTGTATTAATACATTTGCGGAGCTTACTGGGTAGAGTTGGAAGATTTTACGGCAGGTACACTCTCCAATGGCTTCCTCTAAATCCCTTTCCCAGGATGTTGTGAATTTGGGGAATCCCGGAAGTATATCACTGAGTAACAAACCATATAGCGTGGATATTGCATGCTTAGGATGTTGGGGTGATGTGCAGAGGGTCTCAAACAGAGTAATTGGAAGTCAGTTCCGAACAAATCCAGGACATCACGAAGTGGCAGACCTCAACGTACCTGAAAGTACCGCCAGTGTTCCCAACAAGGAAGTGCCCAGGCAGACTGCAAATCAGGGAAGGTGCGAAGCTTGCCATGATCCAGAAGTTGGCCAATCCGCAGGAGGCAGTGCTCAAACCACTGACAATAGGCTTTTTGATCCAGTCCTAGAGGTAGGTCTGGATTAGCTAGGAAGACAGTGAGGTGGGAGTGACGTAAATGACATATAGTGCGCCAACAAGCCAGAGTCGGTGAGATAGTAGGGTGGGACAAACGCCTTAGGGTTGGGAGTCCATGGGTAGTGATCAGGACTCCAAGGCTGTGTTCCTTTGAATCCATTGTTTAGACTACATCCCCATCACCCACCCCAACACTCCAATCCAATTGAGGTATATTGCTCTGTGGTAGCTGAGGATGTGAGGTAATTGCAAGCCCCCCATGTCTTTTCTGTGCATTAAGATCTGAAGTTTCACCGGAGGGTGATGCCCCTGCCATGACATATGAGACCGAGGCAACCCCAGGTGGAATCGCCATGTGCTTTTAATTATTTAAGGTATGTCCACCCTTTTTCTGTAAAATGCTGTTTTGTTCTGTGGTGATTGCATTTAGTCCTGAAGAAAAATGCCAAAAGGCATTTAAAATGTTGGCTTGTTTTATGCACACTTTGTTGTTATGTAATACAATAAAATTCTTTTTGTTTGACAACCTACACAAACCTTTGTTTCCATAGATTTGTTCCAGATTTGACAATGTCTGGTTAATAAAGGATCTTTTCTTTTAATATATTTTATTCTTAAATGTTTTATTTAGTATATTTTACTCTTGCTATGTTTTTGTAACTGGTTCAATGTATCATGTTAATAGTATGTTCATTGTTAACAGTATTAGTAGGAGTTCAATGCTTAGTCTGTATTACTAGTATACATTTATATTATATATTTTTACATGTGTTTTAATGCCAATTCGTATCAATACTGTTTTCCCTAATTTGTTTCACAATTAGAGGCTATATAAACAGCTGTGCCACTATTCACACCCCTGATGAAGTCACTTTGACCAAAAGTGGTGTAATGTGCTGTCTGATGATCTCTCTGTTCAAGTGTTTGGCGTCATCTTAGGTTCCCATGAACTGTGTCTCCTAGGATCCTATATATGTGAGTATAGTACAGCCCGCAAAACGCCAGTGTTTTCAAACCCCAGCAATCTGCAGGTGCACGGATTGGCAGTCCGTTCACACTGCTCAGTGTTGGACCCAGCTTTTAAGGGAAACCCCTTATTAGACCCGGCTAGAAAGAGTCTGGGTTTCTGTTCAGACTGCATGCAAAAAGTCGGGGCTATCATGAAGCCTGGCATTTTTATGAAAGGCCCAGGCTTTTTGCATGCAGTCTGAATGGGGTAGTAGAGTATTAAGAGGAGGAAACATTTCATTAAACATAAGTACCACAAAAATGTGCAGAATGCACACATTTTACTTTTACAGATTGATAGGAAGTGGATGCTTTGGATTCTCTGATACAGGCTGAGTTATAGTGGAATATCTTAATCAAATTATAAATTGTGCTTTTTCTAACCAAGCATTCAATGCACTGTGCTCTGTTTCCCTCTAGTGGAAAACTATGTAAAATGCAGCAGTATATTAAATTATTATGCTTGAAATTAGAAAATGCATACAAAGTAACAGTAAATATTGTGTCACTACAGGTATGCAATACATACCTCCTATTATCTCTGAAGATGTACATAAAACATAAATCAGAGAACATACAGAGAAAAACTCATTATAGGTAGCATATGAGAAAAACATGTGTTGTGATCATTATTGCTGGCGAACTGAACCTGATCCATAACTACTGTTAAAGGAGTTCTGGGCTATTTAAAATTGGATTTGCAAACAGCCTTTTCCATCAAGGACACATCAATACGACAACAGACAAGTGGCTAAAGAAGCCTGGCCGAAGGAATGATTCGACTACTACCGAAGCGTCGACAAAGGAGTTTTACAAACCCTAATCCTTCTGCTCATTCTTACGCTAACTTCCATTCTACACAGCCTAACACCAATGCTTCCTTCTCCACAGCCTTAACCCATCCCTCCTTAACCACCTTAATATGTAAAGAGTTTTACCTTGTACTGTATTACCATGTATGACAGCGATTCAGATTGTGGATTGCAGAGTGATCCAAGGATTCTCCTAATTGGCTGTGACAAGAAAGGGCAATATTAGTCACAATGGGTGTACTAGTAAGTGGTCTAAGGGGTTTTCCATTCTGGAACTGAGAAGCTACAAGTGACTGAGGTTTCAAAATGTTAAGCCGGTATAAATTCAAATGGTTAGGTATTAAGGATAGGAACATATAAACTATAACCTTGCTATGTTAAACAATAACCCTATGCTATGTATGTACTATCACTATGTACGGCGCTGCTGAAATTATGTGGCATCTTATAAATAAACGTTAATAACAATAATAATAATAATAATAGTAACCTTCACCACCCATTCTGTGAAACAACCCTTCCATGCATCCACCCCTGTGTTCAGAGGACACTCACTCAGCCACACTACAAATTCTAAATTACACACTACACTACATATTGTAGTGTGCCTGAGTGCTGTGAGCATTTTCCATTATAACTGTTTTTATGCACAGAGTCAGCCAAAAGAATGGGGATTAAATGTAGCCATTATTACACATCTCCAACCTGGTTCCACACCAATTACCACCTCACTCCCTCCGTTACACATATTCACTTTGGCTCTTCCCTCTCATCATAAATCTTCCTTCTTGTGTCCCCTCTCCAATACACTTCAGCCTCCCTGTACCACCCCGCTACACATGGTCCCTCCTTGTCCCCCATACATTTGCACATTTCACTCCTTATCCCCCTCACATTACATATCTCTCTATTTGCCTTATATTACACATCTCTCTCCCTGTTGCTCTTACATTATATATCTTACTCTCGGTCACCCTTATATATCTCACTCTTTATCCCATTATATATGTAATGACATGTCCAGCGGTGTAACAAGTATGGTAGTGACCTGATGCGGGTGTTCCCGGCGCTCTCTCTCTTCTGCCCTGTAAATGAGCTCACCCTAGAGCGAGACAGGTGGACAGAACCCAGTGGATAGGAAGTACAATCAAGTTAGTTTTCAATGTTTTAGTTTTAGTCCACACTCTCTGCACACTGCTAACTCCAGTTCAGCAGGGACTGGGGTCAAAGACAATGTTTGCTGTCTGTCAAGTGTGCTTCACTCTTAAAGGCACAGTAACAGGGATTCCTGGGGTATCACATATATCTCTCTCAGGCTCAACAGATTAGGGGGCAAACAAAACCCAACTTGGACCCCTGCCAAAGGGGAGTGAGGTTGTAGGTGTAGCTACGGCATCGGCACATTACAGGAATAGTGTAGAACAGTTGAATACTAAACTAAGCTTAAAACCCAGTTCATGTGTTGTGTTCCTGTCGTGGATTTGATAATTTCCAACAAAACTGATGACATAATATTTTAAAGATTTTCTGATCTTTTGCCTGGGGTCTTGCAAACCTGGGGTTGCCTCTACCATAGATTAAAACAGAATGGAAAGGTAGATTCAAATTGTAATGCAATAAATACAGTAGGTTTTAAATCAAAGCAGTAGGGAAAGTATACATTACATACATGAGGATAAAGCAGCTGTTAAAATGTATCATGGTTGACCTATACAGGGTAACAATTAAGACAACTAGACACATTTAGTATAGTAAATGTTTAAACAAATAACACAAGGGAGTATATTTCTAAGAAACTGAGGGACGTCACATGGTCATCTGCTGACACGAAATAAAGACAGATCCTAGGGGGAAAAGGGAAAAAAGGGAATGTTGACTCAGGTGACAATTATCATTGTTACTTAAATTAACAACTCGGATGACAAAAAGAATATATAGGTTCTTGTCTCTTCTAAAGACTAACATGATAGGTCGAACAATTTCTAGCAGCTATCAGATTGTATGTTTCTGTATGTCAGATTCTTTTTATTAGATGTAATTGCTGCAAGCTGTACTGTATCTCATGACCCAAACTCTTCGGCATCATCAATATCATCACAGTTATGCTTTCATTAGATATATGAGGCTAATGGTTCCTATTACATCAAGTATGAAAATATTCCCCTTTGGGCAACAATCACTTTTACAGCAGTAATGGTTTTTTTTAGTCTCCCTATTATTCCTTTTTATGTCATGGTAGTATATGCACAGTAATATTATCTGCTTTTTTAAGAAAGAACCTTACACAAACATCTAATAGTCAAGGAAACAGAAGAGTTTCCAGCACAAATATAAGATGTATGTTAAAGGGTAACGTGTGTTCGCTTATACTGAGTGATTTTATTTTGGTCTCGTAACCCCAACTATGTGGCAAATAAAAACACAGGATTTCTAGCAATAACCCCCCACCCAAAAAAAACAACAAAAAATGCATGACTCCAATCAGTCAGGTATTACTGTGGATGTGTTACCTAAATAAGCCTGAAGCTATTGTCACTGGTTTTCCACTAGCATTAACGTGGTCCAGTTTATTTATTACACATTCCTTTCATTAAGACATGTAGCATAGCATATGCCATAAAGTAGGGAATAATCCCCATTTAAAAAACATTCATATATGAGGAAATAAAGAAATGTATTAGAGAGGAATGAGAGTCCGTAATATCTTCAGATGATGTTTGGTCACAGATTCTTAGTGGTATCAGGGACACTACAGCCTGCCTGAGGTTTCAGCAGATAAACATATTATATTTAACACCTGGGCCTATATTTACTAAACTACAGGAATGGAAAAGGGGAGATCAGAGATCTAGCTCTCAGTTATTAGCTATTACATACTAGAGAAGCTAGAATCTGATTGGTTGTTATGGGGCAAAATCTCCCCTTTTCCAGGCCCTGACATACCCCACAGGGGCTCCATAAAATGATATACCTGCTTAATCCTAAACTACTCCTGTACCCACTCCTGTTCTCTGTCCTGTCCCCCCGCTACAGATCTATGGTCTGTCTTTTATATGTTTTCAATCTTTTACTTTGTTTTATCTCACAATTCTTCTTGTTCTCCTCCTCCACCCTATCATGCTGTACTTACTCTGTACTTACTTTGTCTATGTGTTTCCACTTCCACAACTTGTTCTTCTCTGCTGCAGGTCTAGTTTAAGGATTTAGAGCTACGGTTGTGTTCTTGTTTAAATACCTCCTATCCAGATATATATATATGCTACAATAATAGTAGACCATTGTTGTAGAAACGCGTAGGGACGTGTCCTAATTGAGGTGGGTTTTTTTTATACAATTTCAATATCAGTGTCCACTGAGTACATATCATGGGGTGCACAGCCACTTAGAACAGTGAGATAATTCAGAAAAATATATTTATTTCATTTAGACAATCTGCACAGAGGTACATAAAAAATGCAGTAAACTAGAAAGAGCATAGAGTTCGCTAACAGGTACAAAGGTTAATAGTAATTATCGTTACATTTCATTTGGAAATGTAGGCTTGGCAATTATTAAACACAAGTTAATCCTCTAAAGATGCTAATGGCACCACTAATAGGTTCTGGATTATGATGGTTATGTGCTTTGACTGTACTGCCTTTGACATGTGTATTTCTGAATGTGGCCACAAGAGGGTGAAACATGATAACATAAAAAACTTTCTACATGCAAACAAAATAATGTCTACAATATATCAAGTTCAACACACATTGTTATTATAACAACATTTTTGTGTCACCAAATTTCCGTCTCAGAACAGGGAAATATATGTGAGGTATGCATGCTGGGAAGGGACATGTATATAAGTTATACAGTAAGCACGCAGTTAAGCCCTTAAGTGCCAACCTAACTTCTACACTGTCGCCATTAAAAGGTAAGGGACAGTTATCACACAGGAATTAAGATATTACAGCAATAAGTTCACAGAACTGCACTGCCAACATGAAACCAGGGCTGCAAAGAGAAAATCCGGGCCCGGGTAGAGAAAGTTTTTGAGGACCCCTTGCCCTCATGAGACCCCACCATCTGCCCCCCTGTAAAATGAGACCCCATAGTCAGCCCCCCTGTAAAATGAGACCCCACAGTCAGCCCCCCTGTAAAATGAGACCCCACAATCTGCCCCCCTCTAAAATGAGACTCCACCATCTGCCCCCCTCTAAAATGAGAATCCACCATCTGCCCCCTGTAAAATGAGACCCCACAGTCAGCACCCCTGTAAAATGAGACCCCACCATCTGCCCCCCTCTAAAATGAGACCCCAC
>JABWIB010000405.1:12012-35393 GCA_016617825.1 Platyplectrum ornatum
GAAGCCACACACATACATATATACACAGGGTGGTGGTTGCTCAAATCAATTTGTAAGTTAGCTGCAGGTGCATGAAAGGCAGGGGTAACTCTAACTTACAAATTACACATCCCCCGTTAAGATGAAAATCTAATACCTACACAAAGATTTCCGACATGGCCGCAACTGGATCAGTGACAGTTTGTTATCTTGCCTATACTGCATATTGTAGTACCATGTTGTAAGGGGTTGTTTATTGGATGTCTGAATAAAGTGTATTTCTTTCTGATGGATGGAATCCTACACAGGAGGCACTTGCACCTAATTGGCTGCAAGAGTCTCCTGTCAATCTCTGCAGGCCCTTCCTTCTTGTTGCAGATCATGGCTCCAGTGAGTGGAGCCGATAATCAGGACATTTTCCCAGGGAAAGTGTCCTGATTATCACCCCCCTCCTGCTGGGAGCGACACATGTATTATTTTGGGTGCAAACACATTTCTGCTCTCATGCTCTGTATGATTTGGATACAGAAAGAGAGGTGAAGTGTTTGCCTTCACTCAGTATAGTCTGTCTTTGTGAACTTTATCTGCACTTAAGCTACGTTCGAACTTAAACTGAGCTGACAGATGAGACTAAGCAGTTGTTTAGAGTTCATTTAAGATGCAACTGTAAGAGGAAATAACAATAACAGATCTCTGAATACAAACACTGCTGTCTTCCTTTGAGATAATACGAGTATGAGTCATAGAAATGTACTACTTCCATGCTTTTCACTTGAATCATATTTGGAAACTTCCTTATACATATTTAGAGAATTTCCATGCGCTAGGTCAGTATATTTTTTCAAAACAAAATCTGCGTACAATTGTCAGATGGTTTGGTAAATTGAACTTTTCTAAAATTGCTCTGCAAGTCTCAATTCAGATATTGTGTATTCTCTTATATAGACACAATTCATTAGTTGAATGATGCTTGGCTGATAATGAGGGCCGCCTTTGGTATACTGAACCTTATATGCAGTAATGACTTGGTAAGAATGAGAATTACAGTATTTATCAGCCAGAGGTGCCCCAGGTCATCCATACAATAAACTCTGAATATAGCTGGCTGCACTTGAATAAGCTGACAGAGAGGACCCAGTTTGTACAATGAAGGGTTGTGGTGCTGGAGGCAGGTGGGCACCTGGGTGGAGCACAAGTTGGGACCTTGTGGACAGAGGTCCTTTTCATATGGGCTTTTATTGTTGTTTCTAGAAGCAAAAGCTGCTCTGTGGGAGTAAGAGGGAAGCTATCCAGACCTCCCCACCATCTCCATGTAAAATTGAAGGGATCCCCTCACCCACTGAAGTTTGGATACAGCATAGCTGATCATATACACGGCAGCTGCACTTAGACATTTGCCTGTCAAATGTTCTAAATAACCATTATAGTACATGTTGTGCAGTTATGACATTACATACCTATGAACTGTCCCGATTTCAGTGGTACAGTTCCAATTTTGGGTGACTGTCCCTCTGTCCCTCCGGCCCTCCGCTTTTTCCAGATAATGGGACAAAACTGTTTTTTTTATTGTCTTTTAATTTTTTTGCCGTGAATATGGCAAAATGGGTAGGACTTGGTCTGTCTGTGGGTGGGGCTTAGTCGGTCCATGGGTGGAGCCGTGTGGGTTAGTGACTCACGAGAGGTGGGTCCTATTTGTTCCGGTCCCCTCGGGAGAAATGTTGGGAGTTATTACATTTACCTTTTATGTCTGCATACAATAAAAAACATAAATAACATAAAATGTACAATTTCACCACCTGGGATACAAAAGTACATTTTAGGCTTGTCTGTTATCCTGTTTTTGGCATTAAAATGCTGTTATTTTACTTTCATACCATAGAAGTCTTCAATAACTGTTTTCTACTAAGCTCTCATAGTCACTGTTATAGGCCTTTTATAGTTGTGCAAATAATTTGTAAAACTTGTAATTGTACTTTGTGATCGATTGATATCAACACTCGTCTTGTGTGTAATTGTGTGTAATAAAAGTGTAATTGCTGTGCATACTGGATTTGACTCATTACGTTATAGTACATTTAACAAAGCATAGTTCTAAAGATATCAGCCAAATGGCTCAATCTACTTCCTAAAGATGGATGTTGGAAAACTACACACTGAGTCTTTCCAAGCTATGAATTTTTCATTCCAAAGAAAGAGTTACTAGATAGTATCACTTAATTACTAATGAATAACATATGCACATTATTCCAGATACATTTTTATTAGCAGAATAATCTTAATATATGATTATAGAATAAATCCACCGTCTTTGTGAACAGAAGCAGGATTAGGTTTTAAAAATGACATACCACATGCATTAGTTACTAAACTAAATAGTGTTAAATAATGGATTGGAATCTTACTAAATAATTGGATTTTGAATGGTTTCATTTTAGGCAGATTTCTGGCTGTTGACATTATTCTTAAATATATTTTATTTTACATACGATACACTAGCTCATTTGGCTATACAGAAAGACATAAATAAAAGTTATTACATTTTTCAAATTTACAAAGTAGTAATTATAAAACTGCTATAATGTTTCCACAAAAAGTAAAGAGAGGGCCAGCAGCTGAACTCTCTTCCACATCACATCCACATCCAGTGTGTTTGAGTGTGAGAAAGAGATAACAGTAAGGAGAGTGTATTATGGGGTGTATTTTGTGGATGTGAGTGTGTGTGTATGGGAGAAATAGCAGTAAGGAGACTGTATTATGGATATATTTTGTGTGTGTGTGTGTGTGTGTGAGAAAGAGAAAGCAGTAAGGAGAGTGTATTATGGATGTACTTTGTGGGCGTGAGTGTGTGAAGGAGATAGCAGTAAGGAGAGTGTATTATGGGGTGTACTTTGTGGGCGTTAGTGTGTGAAAGAGATAGCAGTAAGGAGAGTGTATTATGGGGTGTACTTTGTGGGCGTGAGAGTGTGTGTGTGAGAGAGATAGAGATAACAGTAAGGAGAGTGTATTATGGGGTGTACTTTGTGAGTGTGATTAAGAGTGGGTGTGTGAGAGTGAGAGATGGCAGTAAGGACAGTGAATTATGGAGTGTACTTTGTCGGTGTGAGTGTGTGTGTGTGTGTGTGTGTGTGTGAGAGAGAGAGAGAGAGAGATAGCAGTAAGAAGAATATATTATGAAGTGTACTTTGTGGGTGTAAGTATGTGTGTGTGTGAGAGAGAGATAGCAGTAAGGAGAATGTAAGGAGAGGTCAGAGATTATATGAGTAACTACAATAAGTGTTGAAATATTATAATTAATTTTTATACTGTTGAAAACTCTAACCAGTATTACTGTTACACTGTTATTAGACTTGTGCTTGGAAACATCATCTCTCAACTCTAATACTGTCTGCAGTTCAAATTGGTTTTGCCCAGTAGCTCATAAGATCAATAGTACGTAAGTTTGGATCCAGTCCTAAGATTCCTGGTTCCGCACTAATATCATAATTTTAGCTTTATGCAGGGTGCTTTTCTGATAAGAACTTTTGTTGTCACGGGGGTACGGGAAAGAGTCAACGCCCTTGTCACTCCTCGATCTTGTGTTCGTAATTGCTTACCCTGCTAGACCCCTACCTTATTTTCATCTTGCGGCTCAGTGGTCAGTGCAATCGCTGCTTCTCTCTCAATTTCTTTTCATTGAAATACTCCAACCCCCGCGTCCAACCTAGTGTAATGCAAACACACAGAACATCGTTCATCCATTTAATTTCCCACACTTACGCAAACGAAGGAGCCAGCCCTATATGCTTAATGAATTCCTTGAGTTTTGTATTATTGTGTTATACAGTATATTACTTTATGGTGCAGTGTTTTATTGTAATAGCAATTACCAATACCAACATCTCTTTTTGTAAAGTGCTATATACACATTCATTGTGTTAATGTTTAACAACTACTAATACAAAACTAATGTGAATGAAAAACGCAGCAGTCATATTAGGTGAAATCTCATACTGATTGTGTCCTGATGGTAGAGGTTCATTGCAAACATTTACAGAAATCTTACTGTATAAAGCATGTCAGTACTTGTGGCATGCCAATCACATAACAATCATATAAGTAATATGGGGGAAACGTTTTCTCACTGTAAAGGCTACAGTAAACACTAGTCGAATACAGATCTTGGAATGTCACTTTTGGAATTTGAATAAAAAAAGAAACATTTAACTCTTAACATTCACAGATAAGATTCTTTCTCCTCGGGACACTTGTAACAAGTAGACCTTTATTCTCCCCATCCGACCAATACTTTTACAATACTTATTCATTTGCATTCAGGTGCACAAAAGGACGTGTACACACAGGCAATGTTTGTGTTCTGATCATTTTAAAAGCTGGTGAACAAATCACTAGCTACAACTTTCTGAGCATTATGTGATTATATTCTCAAGTGTTTATAGTGAGTTAATATAAAAGGGGATTGTTTGCATATATGGGAAATACACATATACACTCCGCTATCACTTCCCTCTCTTAAGCGGAATATGCAGAGGATAGCGACGCTTATACTGCTAGTCCCCTGCCCGGCTAGTCCCCTGAATCAGGTGGCCCCATTTGCCACCGCCACTCTAGCATAAAGTAGGTGCATGGGGGTAATGGTCCGGCCCAGGGACTGGATTAAAATATTGTATTTTATATAAACTTGCAGGAGGAACATTACCATATCAAGATTAATTTGACCTAATATTTGTAACACATTATTGTGAAGAGGCAATAATGCAGTGTAGACTAATGCTGGTTAACCATCAGAAAGATAATTTTTCCAATCAACAAATAAGTGACCCTCAAAGCAGAAATCTGATAGATGTGTACTCAAAAAATGCATGTTTTGTGAGTACACACTGAACTAATTTCTGCTGTGAGGATAATTTTTCTGTTGATTGGAAAGATTATCTTTCTGATGTGTAACCAGCTTATGTCCACTGTACAGTAATTTAAGTGAATTTAAGTAAATTTACTAAGCAGGGAGATTGCTGATAGTTCAAAAAGTGGGGATATTGCTCATAGCAACCAATCATATTCAAGCTCTCAGTTTCATTTTACATAATGGATAATGTGAGCTTGAATCTGATTGGTTGCTATGGGCAACATCCCCACTATTCAAACTCCCTGAAATCTCCCTACTTAATAAATTTAGCGCCAGAAGTCTGATTTGTTGATCAACCTTGATGTGTAACTAATATCAGTTTAAACCTTGTTCCTCTATATTATTTGACATTTTAGACATTTAAGGAAAAGCCTTCCTTCCATTTATTGAAGCGATTGATTCATCTTCATATTGACAATTAGATTTGACTGTATTTCTTCTCACACATTTGTACGTTTTCCATATTTAAGGCTGATCTAATTTGTTTTCTTGACCATTTCCGTGAAGGCTATAGAACACCAGGACATTTCCAATGTTCATGCAAACGACAAGGAATAGTGTTTCTTTCATAAACCGCAGAACAATACTGCCTATACACATAATGGACTAATGCAGAGTGGTTTAGGCATAAACAGCAGTGTGTGCAAGACATACTAGAATGACAGTCCATGATGATGTAAAATCCAATGAATCGTAAAGAATAACTTCCCTCCTGTGGTGGCTGGCACCTTCAGAGGTCTCCAGGATAATGAGGAAGAGATGTTAGGGGTAAACGTTCTGTACTGGAGACTGAATCCAACAGAGTTTTGTCTGCATCAACTACATTTGTCAAGTAAGTCATTGTACCTAACGATTAACCCAGTCTTGTGTCTATGTGACTGATGAAATAGAAGAATCCTGCTCTTGTGGTTGCTAATGCGCTGCACTGCATACATGTAGCTCTTCTGCTGTTCTTATGGCAGGCGCCAGTCACAGGGACAGGTGCCCTGCCCATTCCCTACCCATCTAATCAGAAAGCCAGGCTGAATCTCTGATTGGATGTGCAGAGAAAGGAAGGAAAGGGCAGCAAACATATTGTTTCGCACTTGAAGGTCTTCTAATAGCAGTGAAGGGAGCAGAGACACCCCCAACAACATCTATCGAGACCTTGCACTCTGTGCTAACCGGACCGATCAGCGGGGCTTAAATGTCACCGAGACAGGGGACTCATGTCCCTACTGACTGAGGACCGAGACCCTATCCCCTGTGGAGTTATAATCCTGCAAGTGGGTCCTGGCTGCCATTCAGCATTGTGCCCATTGCACAATGCTGAATGGCACGCTATTGATGTACACATTGATGTGCACTCTGTGTTTTTGGACACCGAATAATGGGAGTGCCATGATTTTATAATGAGAATTTGGAATGTGGCCGGTGTACGCTTAGTGCTGCGCATTGCGATTATTGACCATCTGCGGCTTATTCCCTGCGTCTGCCTGGGGATGGTGCAACTGGTATTTTTGCTATACTTGGCTGATAGTCAGCCTTTTTTAAATAGTTGCAGGAAGGCTTCCCTGTCATGTACTTTGGTTTTGTGCAGTACGAGCATATTTGTTGTGTCACTTGTCTTGCATATTGTAAACCATTTAGATATATGTTAGGTAAGAAATAGCTAAATTGTAAAATGTTATAAAAAGTGTGAAAAACAGCACAAAGCATAAACCAAATATAGAATAGGGAAGGATAATAAAACAACAAAAAAGGATTATATTATAAAAAAACATTATTCCAACAAGTTGCTAATAACATATAATAATGCAATAACAAAGGGAATACTCATACACAAACACATGGGCCTAAATTCACTAAGCGGAGAGTTTGCTGGTGAATTTGAAAGGTGGTGAAGTTGCCCATAGCAACCAATCAGATTCAAGCTCTCAGTTTCATTTTGCATACTGGAGAATGTGAGCTCGAATCTGATTGGTTGCTATGGGCAACTTCACCACCTTTCAAATTCACCAGCAAACTCTCCGCTTAGTGAATTTAGGCCATGGTACACACATCACGAATAGTCAAAAATATTCTTCATTATCTAGCGCCTGTGAAGCGCACCAAACTCTGGAACAGCCCTCTTCTATACACATAGCCATACTCGGGACTTGCCAGGGGCGGAGTCCGGCTGGTCCGGGGATGGAATCAGGCGGGTTCGGGGGCAGGGCTTATGTGTCCCACAGCCTGGACCTTCAAATTTGGGAGGTATGACATAGCGCGTAACGATTAGCACATGTAAAACAATGGTTTGCGCGCAATTTTGACTAACGTCTTTGACTGACATTAATGCAGCTCTGGAATGCACGCAGTGCAGAAGTACAAAGAGCCTGCGCCAGCGTTGCACCCAAAATCTGGATATGGTCCATGATCTGACAGTGGGCAGACCCTAGCCTACGGATCCTCTGGACACCACTTCCCCATATGGCATATTATTTTTTTAAATGAATACTATATTGTTACTGCCATTATCTCTGTTTTGGATAGAGTTATGTATATAGTGTGTGTTTTGGTATAGGGTCAGCAGTATCACTAAGTCTATGTGTGTAGTGGTGAATTAATCAATTTCCCCTAAAACTAGCTGTAAACTTTTGCACTGTATATTTATTCAGAAGGATAAAGTTAGACAAAAATAAAATTGTATGCATTTATTTTTGTCTTGTAAGTATATATTGTTCCTTTGATTTCATCTTTATTTGACTTCAAGATGAACGTTGGAGATTAACATTACATTGGAGTAAGCCTGACTTTATTTTCAACATACAGTAGATGTAACATGTGTTTGTTTTTAAAAGCCATGTGGTTGTGGTTCTATAGGATCACACAATAGGACTGTGCTTTTTCCACTCTGTGAATTTGTAGCTGCATATGTTTTGCAGCAATTTGGATATATGGAGACGTAGAATAATGGACTGTTCTGGATGCTTTGAAACACAATTTATGTATCAGGTAAGCCATAAAATGACCTCAGTGCTTTTAATCAAGGCAAAAATGTCATTAAAAAAATCTAAATATTGTTCAAATCTTATAAACAAAGGAATACTTTGTGTCTTAAAAAGTAAAATAAACTTAAAGAAGGAAGACAAGAAACTGTCAGATAGAACCTTTGTAAGTTCCCTGTTTAATGGAGAGGGATACACACAAAATAGAAGCATGACACAATATACTGTTTTGTACAAAAAGGACTCTCAAGCGATTAATCAGTAACTGACTATACTATTCTATATTTAAGATACAATGTTAGAAACATTAGTTACACACATTTGCAAATATATGATAAGCACCTAAGAAACACCTTTATATCCTTCTATATTACACAGGTAAGGTGCTGCCTTCTTGCCTCGGCCTCGGTGCGTGTCTATCCTGCCATTTCCTGAAGCAACGCCTAAGAGGAAAGTGGGGAGGCGTCTCTACCACCGGGTGTTCTCAGCAGCAGAACACAGTAGAAACCTGGTGTAAACAAGTTAAGAACAAAGTATTAGTATGGCATCAATAAATTGATTTTAAAGAAGTATAAACTGTTTGTATTATTTAACAATAAGCAAGACACAATGGTACAATATGTCTAATCGCAACATAAGGAAACGTACTGTAGACACTACTGTAATGACTTGGAGAGACATGTGCTTGTGATCTCATAAGAAAACATTTACACAAAAATAGACAAATGTTCATTTTAAAGGCTAATTCATATCGCCAGAGTGAGCAAGCTCATACAGGTCAATACCTAATCTTGTATATAGCACAATAATAGAAGGATCATTAGATCTTCACCAGTGTCATTTTAGAAGTGTATTTCTTTTACTTGGTAACTCCTTACCATATTAATGCCAGTAAGTGGCATTTTCCTGAGCTTTAGAGATCCTTACATTAAAGGCACTAAAAGTCTGGGCTTTTAAGGCATGTGCAGATGTTACATTAATATACAGATCACTTAAACTACTTAAATCTGGATCTGGTCCAATATGCATAAGCATTCAGGAACAACAATACTGAAGTTTTACTGCATTATAGATCCCACCCACCTATCTTTGACTTTTAGAAAAAGAACATTTATTTTTTTTACATTTTCCTTAAGGAAAAGCCCAAGAAATATTTTAAAATTTTTATGCATAATCTGCAGGATCAACTTATATTACATTGTATGTGTTTATGTGGGGATACATATAACCTTCCCAGTAACCTTCCCATTTGTCGTTAACTTACAGACACCAGGTTTTGAACAAGATTAACGATGCATAAAAACTTTCCTCTCACCTTTATACCAGTGAGTCAGTCTGGAACCAAAAAGGAAGTCTATTCTACATAGAAGTGAAAGTGTTATGATTACCAGAAGACTGCACCTTATAGTGACTATGATGGCTGGAGCACCCTTGGGTAGTTACCCAGCCTAATAGTAAGACTCACAGGGGTCGATTCAATCCCACGAAATGTGCTTTTTCTCGTCTATTACGGGACTGAATACTTTCTCAATACTGTGAGTTTTTCTCCCTTACGCTGTTTGCATAAGGGGGGGAAAATACAGCGTGAAGCGGGATTGAATCGGCCACCTCTTTGGTTATAAAATCATTACCGCTCTGGTTTAATTAACACTAAAATCTGTTTTTGTGTTTCCTTATTGTAGTGGGTTATTGAAATATCGACCAGTCAATTCATTTACAGTACTTTAAAAAGAAAGCTTCAAAGATTATTCAATGTGTCTGTGCATATGGGCTGTAAGATGAAAGTCACGAACAAGAAGTGTGCATGTGTACATTTATGTAAAACTCAGGTATCAACATCTGGAAGAAGGATGCCGTTTGCTATTGATCTTTTGCAAAAAAAAAAAATTAAACGTAACGCATTTAATGTAGATATATATGAATTTAATAATATTCTCCTTTGTATTAAATAGGATCTTTATCAAATGTTTTCAGTTGAAAGCAGTTAAAAACCAAACGTCTTTCAAGTTTGGCGGTAACAATTAATAATTCTGGAAATAGATAAGAAAACTATTACACAAAAATAGATAAATGTTAGCCTAGGCAATGACCCTACTTTAACATTTCTACCCTGTTTAGGGGCAATCTTGTACACTTTGTTATTATTGACATTTCTTGCCCTGCTTCCAGGGGCTTTTTGTTAATTGATTAATTGGACAACACCTTGAGAGCCTAGTGAAATAGACCTACCTCACCCTGTCTAGTTTACCTATCCACACCATTATGGGCAAAAGCTAAGCTACAGTGTGGGCTCTGGTATAGCAACTTCCTGGGGACCCTATATATTTAAAAATTTACATAATAACATACATATTTGTTGAGGGTGAAAAAAGCCATCAGTCTATCAAGTTCAACATATTTTGGATCTCCTGTGATCCTAATTTTATAATTGACATTGTTCCAGTTTAAATATATAAGAGCTCCCTCCCAAGGTAATAAATTACTTACTAGTCATAACCCTGAATACCCTTTACCTCTAAAAATTTGTCTAAACCCTTTTTGAATTCATCTATTGATCCTGCCATCACAACCTTCTCAGGCAATAAATTCTACATCCTCACTGCCCTTACTGTAAAGAACGCTTTCCTCTGCTGGTTTTGAAACTTCCTTTCTTCTAATCTTAGCGGGACACCACGTGTCCTCTGTACGGTTCTATGGGTAAAGAGTTCATGTGAAAGCTCTCTGTACTGACCGGTAATGTATTTATAGATGATCAGTTTTGTTGCCCTTCTCTGAACCCGTTCCAGTTCTGCAATGTCCTTTTTATGGAGTGGTGCCCAGAACTGTACCCCGTATTCCAGATGAGGCCTCACCAATGATTTATAGAGTGGTAAAATNACACAGTCGTCNCTTGCATCTATGCCCCTTTTTATACATGCTAANATCTTATTGGCCCTTGCTGCTGCTGATTGGCATTGTGACCTATTGCTAAGTCTATTATCTACAAGCACCCCTAAATCCTTCTCCCTGAATGAATCCCATTTAATGTATAGTTTGCATGCTTATTGTTGTGACCTAAATGCATATTTTACATTTATCTTTATTGAATCTCATCTTCCATTTGGCTGCCCAATCCTCCAGTTTATTGAAATCCCTTTTTAGAGACCCTACATCTTGCTATGATTTTATTAACCTGCATATTTCAGTATCATGCGCAAAAATAGTGACTTTGCTCTCTAAAGCCATCCCCAAGGTCATTTATAAATATATTAAAAAGGAGTGGCCCCAGCACGGAGCCCACTTTCTATTCCACTTCACAGAAAGAGTAAATTTGAAATGCAAGATCTAGACAGGCAGTTTGTATTTTGTATTATTTGTAACATTAACTATTGGCATTTGGTATCTTGGCATTGAAATGCCAGGGACTAAAACAGATAAGTTCATTAACACTTAAAAATTCAAATTACAATGAGACATTTTCTCATACCCCAAAGAAGGAAACTAAATCTATACCATGTGCTATCTACCTACAGCTGTCAGAGGCTACATTTCTGTAGCTTTTATGACAAATGACATACTTTTTCCACATACTCCTAAACTGTTCTTAATGTGTATTTCCATGTATTTTACAGTGTTGTTTATGACATTTAACTAATATACTGCACATGTTCAGGATCATAATATCAAACAGACAATTGAGAATTCTGGGTTATTATTATTCATTTAAAGAACTCTAATGGATGACTGACAAATAAAGCTCTTTGGAAACAAAGATATTTACCACCGAATAAATTCTACATGAAGACTGTCGTATCATAACAGCGCTATTGTGTATACCTCATAGCTAAGTGTGTACTTACATCCTTCTTATTGTTGTAACTTGTCTTTGTCAAAGAACAAAAGTAATGGGGATAAATCTAATAAATCTAAGACTATATTATGTGTTTCTGTTGACCTGTATGTAATTTATTAACTCTATGTTTTAATTTATAAAAGATTTCCATTTCCATGTTATTTCTATATTTGTCTATATTACTGCGTGTGCTAAATCTCACATAAAACCTCTTCTGAGAATGTGCACCATATTGACCACATGTGTATAATTCTCACAGCAGATAAACTGAACAATTGAAAACGTCTTCTTAAATCGGATGTAAAGGAAGAATAAAGCAATAATGTATACATTAGCACTCATAAATTCCCTTTATTCATTAATAGATCTTAAGTGTTTGGTTGCTTGTGAGTGATCTAGGGACAATTTGCCCACAAGGAAAGGATCAGACCATCGTATACTACAAGTTTATTAAAACCAAGTGTACAATTAATGCTGCTCTATAAGAAATGGAATTCTATTGCTATAAATTAGATTATCTTTTTTCTGTGCTTTTGTCCATTTCTCCATTCTGTGAATGTGCAAGCTTTCATGTTACCCTATTGAAAATTGCGACCTATCCAAATGAATGATGAATGACATTTCCAACACCTTTTAATCACCTACTCATCTAGGGAAGTGGTTAGTGGTGCAATTGAGTATCCTAATACATCTGTCTCACGAATCAAGGAGAATACACTGGTGCTTCCATACCCAAAGTCTCACTAAAACGCAGCTACATGATCAACAAGGAAACATAACCAGTAAAAAGTGCAGATTAGTATTATAACATATGCAATCCTGTAGTAGTGATAAGGAGAAATCAAATACCCATAAATTCTTATTTTAGGAGGCCCAAGTTTCTCAAAATGTGGGTCAGGACCCCAGAGTGGGTCACGCCCACATCTGCATGGGGTCGGGACTTCCTCAAAGAGACCATTGTCCACTGCAGGCCTTGGCACTATGGAACCAGGGGTGTCACTGTGATACATGCTTAAAGTAGATGATTGGCGGCCCTCGGACAGCTAGACAGGCTTATTCTTGGGTGGCCATCCAAATCACAATAACTTTATCTTGCAAAGTGTGGAACGGATCCAGGGCACCGCGAGTTCTGCGCTTCGATAAATGAACAAAGGAACTGTAGCCCTAATAATGAGGAGGAGTGGAACTTGAAGGCTTGATTAGATGAGTGGCTCTTGGAGACTTGATAAGATGAGTGGCACTCAGAGGCTTGATCTGAGGAGTAGCACTTGGAGGCTTGACAGCTGGGGAGGTACTTGGTTTTGTAGCCGGTAAGACACAACAGATTGGCAGTAAGTTTGCACTTGAAGGATCTGAATGGAACTATGACCTGAGTCTTAAGGAGGCCGGAGGCCTCTGCAATGGAAACTTGGTTCCTCCTGATATTCCTAAATGGAAGTAGCATTCTCTAGCACAGTCGGGATCTGTTTAGTATATTGATCTTATTATTAAAAACCCCAACAAAAATCTAAACCCGAATGGATATAATATGACTGTACTTGAAACCTGTGAACTGCAGATATACAGTATTCTTCACACTGTATGTATTAAATTGAATTCAAAATATAAAATAGATGAATAAATATAAATATTGTGTGCATAAGGAAAGATAATGAAACATTCTTTCTCAGTCGCAGTCTAAATAAATAAACACCTTACGGTTGATGGGAAAATACAAAAGCATTATGAAAGACATATTTGATATTTTGAAAAAACAACGGTAAAACTCTTCCTTCAATGTTTGGTAGGATAGGAAGTGAAGCCTTAGAAATATTTTGTCAGCTGCTGAGGTTTGAAAGCTGTTCATTGTTCATAATACTGTCTATAGTCCCCCGCTATGAATAAAAACATTCTCGGTTCATCTAGCACGGTTTTTATATATTGATTTTACTTAGTCAAGATTGCAAGTATTTCAACTAAATGTGACTACAATTGACAGCATATACAATATCTGAAAATATGATACGGCACATTGCAAAGTACAAGATGACAATTTCCTGCAGGTTATTCTGTCTATGCTGCAGGTTTCTCTGTGTATTCTGGAGTACTCACGAGGGTGAGATATGCTGCAGGTTATTTTGTGTATTTAGGAGTCTTAAGGCGTATGCCCATGGATGGAGTGTTGTCTTGCCCATAAGAACAGATGGATCCAGCATTGGATCCCTGCTGGTGATGCATTCTGACCTTCTAAGGCACATTAGGATGTCTGCATCCAGTCCAGAGGGGTAACTAGCAAGTCACAGGCATGAAAACAGACATCACCTCTTCTTATCATGCTGGTGGTCTGAAGTGGTCTTTGACTGCATTTTATAAGCTCAGCAAATAAGAGAGTAAAGGAGTAAAGAAGAGTAAAGGATATATAAAATGTACTTTATATAATACACAAGTCAAATACAGTTTTTTTTTATCTGATTTTGATGTATTTAATGGAAAAAGCATACACATCTGGCATTTCTGATGTACATGAATGTTTACAATATGTTTTCATTGTTTTACAGAAGAGTAATGTTAAAATGGGTCACATGGTTCACTATGTTATAAAAATGATTGTTTTTGCATAGCCACTTTTGTTGACAAAAGAAAGGAAATTTCACTGACGTATGCATGGTACTTATTGTGAGTCTGGCTCAGCAAAGGTAATATTTCCAATATAAACCATCATTTAATGAACTTTTACTTTTTGCATACATGGATACTAATACTGACTTATCTCTCCTTGTATCTGATTGTGTGTGAAAACACTTTTTACCATTGCTCATTGGCTCACACAGTCAGCTTTTTCCAGCACAACACTGCCTGTCTCTCCCTCCTCCCCCCTCCCCTCATGTAAACAACAATCAACAAATAATCACAGCCAATCACAGTAATGATGTGTACTGGTAGCAAAAAAAAGCAGGGTTCAATGTGAACAGTGCAGACCTAGCTTTTTACAGATTTTTCTGCTAATCTAAATGGTCCTTTTTTCAAAGCCCCTCCAATTTCCCTGGCTCTGAACCCAGCTTTTTCAAGGCTGGTAATCTGAAGGTGGTATTAGTTTTGTATTTTCTGATATATTCCTGATCACGTGATGCGATTTGTCCTATAACAATGAACTCACATGATATTTGAAAATTTTAGTTTTTACCCACTCAGCGTGATAGGACCATCACATATATGTAGGTTACGGTTTCTAACTAATTTATGAGGATTGTGGGGAGTACCTATGATGTAATCCACATTAACAGCATGTTTAGTTATTTACATTAGTAATGCCCAGATGTGAGTTCATACCTGTCGGACAAATCTCATCACGTGATGTATATTGGGGAATTACACTCAAGGTTCGTGGTCAGGAAAAGCTTACATATGAATATTAATTTAGAAGGATACGTATTTAGACATATACAAAACGTACATGTATTTATGGCTACTCCACATTACTGGAAACCTGATGGTTGTTTCGAACTGGAAGTTGAGTTGATTACTTGCTCCGCGGCATAAAACCAGCCCCAATGGATTACAAGCACCCTTTGGTGATCACGAAATGCGTCAAGAAAGTTCCAGTTCTGGTTCCATCTTTGGCAGAATCCGATCCTGTAAACCCAAGTTGCCATCTCCAGGCAGGAAGCTACTGAGATTCACATCTGATCACAGCTATTGCGGTATGAACGATGGGAGACTTCATATAGAGGGAAGTGGTATTATGTGCTTTGTCCTATTGGTCTTTTGAGATGTTTTTCTTCTTGTCACTATATTAAATTTCAATATTTTTTATATATGTCTTTTTATCATCTCTTTGAGGGTTAAAATGTCCACATAAATACCAAAAAGGAAGAGGACTTTGTGAAATCGGTTATTTGAGGTTTTTACACACATCCAGTGCCACACACAACCAACCACTCACTCGCCCAATATACTGTTTTTTAATTTCTATAACCCTATCTCCCCCCACCTGCATGGAAGTTAAGATCTCACATTGCTGCACAATCAAGCTTTGAGAGCAGGGGTCACAGAGTTCTGAACCTGGTCCCATGTGTCTACCCCCTTGTTATATTGGCAAAACACCAAAGCTGTCCCGTGGTGCATAATATTAAAGAACATAGAACGGATCTCGAAAATGGGAGTGTATATAGGGAATGCCATACCATCGTGTCTCCTATTGACTTATTTAAAAAACTATGAATCTCCATTCACTTCTATTATTTGACCGGTTTGACCAGTGACATAGAATAAAAGAATTATAAAATATAGAGGTCATATTTTGATCACAATACAAAATATAGGATCCTTCTTTTTTGTCTCTGTATTGACATCTATACACAGACATACCATTTATATGATATATTACTCTATTTCCTTACTGAATTGGCACAATTTGCTTTAGATAATATCATACTTATAAGTTAGTTTAATCATTTATTTTTAATTTACCTAGCAGAAATTTGGCATTTGAAGCAACAAGCATAGAACATAGAGTTGCAACACCTGGAACGTACAGAAAGGAAATCTTGCTCAAAGCTTAAATTATAAGTTAATTACTTTCCTTATTAAATCATCCCAGCTCATAAAACACCAGACTAAACACAATTATGGAATTTTAAAGATATTCTTCTGCCACATCATACTGTATCATTAATCATTTTAACATTTTTGAACACAATAGTCTCTCACGCTAAGAATAAGCCCTTATTAATAATAGCTGTATGATGCATGTTTTGTTATAGCTTACAATATAGCCTTCAGTGTTTATGGGTACCCTATTGTTTTTTCCCAGTAATAATAACATATGTATAAATGAAAGAAACCCAAGCTTAAACAGAATAAAAATTAAGGATTCCTTTATTATATAAAAAAGAAAGAAGTCATTTATGTCCTATGATTATAAAAGAAATACTGAATTCTCTACATACTGTACCTATGAGGACATCGACAGGTCCAAATGTCAGAATTATCTTTTAATCTAAGTTCTAAACCAATGCATAGCTTAGGCTACTTATTATTAAAAAATTTCCAATTGTTTCCAATTTAATGGCTGCTAAATATTTTTAATCAGGGGCCAAGTGATTGAAAAGTGGGGAAATTGCCCGTAGTAACCAATCAGCTCACATTTTCCAGTAAGTAAAATAAAACTGAGAGCTTGAATCTGATTGGTTGCTACGGGCAATGCCAATATTTACAGTTCCAGCAGTGGCAGTTCTTTCATCAGAATACCTCCCAACATTTGCGGGTGGGAGGGCAGGACACCATCCCCACACCATTGTACACGCTCCGCCCCTTTTCCTGAGGCGAACACGGCAAATCAATCATTATATCGGGACAAAATGCTAGGAGGGAGGGTCAGTGGGACAGTCCCCCGAAACAGTTGGGAGTATGCATCAGCCAACTATTTAGGTAACACTAATCAATTTGCCAAAAATGAAGGCAGACTGTTTGGTTCAGCTGGTGTTTCATTTGGTATCTATTTTTTTTTTTTTTTTTTCGTTTCATCTGGTGGCATTTTCTTTTCTTTTTGGGTGCGGCAGGTTGTTTAAAAAATAGACGAGTGCTAGAATCTTGTTTATTCACATTATGTCATACAAAGATTGTTTCTACTTACCACCAAAGTAATGAAGAAAAACATAGCAGTGTATGCTAACATTGCAATTGCCTTTTACATTTATTTTATTATGGTGTTTGTTTTGCTTGGCTACTAGGCCAGTTTAGCATAGCTCCGCTACTGCTTCTGGCAAGTCTCAACCATTTCTTGTCAGGGTCTTATGTGGGATGCACTCAGTATAGTGCATTTTGTGGGGGGGTTTTCTGTTTGTGTTGCTCCACTGAAATAGGGAAATTAAGAAGGCATTCCAGCATATACACTTGAAATAGATTGCAGTTAATTTTTAATTAACAGCATGGGCTTCAACAAGAAACAGTAGACCAAAACACCAGGTGGACAAGGAATGGCTTAGCTGGTCATACAATAAAATTAATCTTAAATCTGACGATTGGATGAAAAATGAACCAATTTTTTGGTTGGAAGGAATTGGAAGCCGCCATACACTGTACAATAATAATAATAGTACAATACAAGAAAAAAATTGTTTGGTTCATGCGTAAAAAGTTGGTCGATTTAAGTTTGAGCAGACCAAAAGATCAAAAAATAGTTTGACTACCGTTTTTTTTTACGATATTGGCCCATCATTGAAAAAATCGTTCCCATACACTGAATGATTTTTTCAAAAAGTTCAGTGTATGGCCAGCTTTAAGTTATAATATAATAGAGAAACAAGGTTATATAGTCTGTGCCCTACTATGCCTGAACACCACAGAGCCTAACTTTACTTAAGAACTGGTACTAATGTTTAAATTTATACCTTTTGTGTATACAATGTAGGATGGATACCCCTAGATTTGATTCATGCCATATAATCCTTAACCAGACTGCTGGTCTTCTTGTCAAAATAGTCAACTCCACTGCCAAGAGCTTACAAAAACCCCCTATATTATAATATGTGAAAGCACTACTGTCTCTCCTCAACCTGCGTATGGTGGACGTTTGTGTAATGGCTTTTTAAATGGAAAATAAATAAAGCCCTGGCAACTGTACATTACATTAGTAGTGCTAGTAGAGTAGCTAAAACCTGTTTGTGTGTGTGTTTTTTTTTTTAAACATGTCACTTTATGGGACTAGCTAGCATGTGAACCCAATTTAAATAAGTTTCTAAATTAAAACTACCAGTATTTGAAATTGTATAGTGATATGTTTGATGTTTAGGGTATCATTTGATGCATGAAAATGTTCCCAGTTCATTTACAAAGTTTTCAACAATTGCAAGATGTGTGGTCAAGTTACTCTCTTCCGTGCACTTTCACTCCAAGTGTAGCTGGAATAATAAACAATACTATGCTGTCATTATGAAATGATGTTATCTGGAACATTTGCAAATCTTAGGGGAACATTATGGAAAGCAAACTTCATCAAACTTACAACGACAACTGTTGAATGCAGCCAAGACAAATGTGATGATGCAGCATTTCACACTGACTTTGTTCTGTTGCATATTACAAAAAAAATGATTTACAGATGGGGAATTTATAGTAGTAATGAAGGATATTCTAAATTTAAGCCTCTAGCTCCTTTACGTAACAATGAATTTTTATTTAGTATCATTGCATGCAAATATATGTCCTTTAGATCCAATAATGGGCAATTTAATGCAACTTTTGGGCAATCCTGTATTTATGTTAGTCTCTTTGTGAGGAATGTTTAATATAGTATTATCCGGATTGGGGGGAAGATGGGAGTTATGCATGGGCCAATGGACCATTTCATACAGGGAACGATGTTGAGGGCCTGAATAGCACCATCAGAGAGTTATCCAGGGCATGAATTTATTGTAATTCATTTAAATTGCAGCTAAATAAATATAGTTGTTGTAGTACGTAAATAAGCCTCTTTATCCACCTGGGACTCAAAAATGTATCTTTATAAATTTAACATTTCAAAATAATGTTAAATAGAACATTACATTCAATTGAACTCACTGAAGAATACTGTAGATAAAAGTACTGTTTACACACAAATGACATAGCTCAGAAGAATACATGTGCAATAATTATCCAAAGACCATCTCCTTCAGACTCTGTCGTATCCCATCATTTTTTTCTGAAACCTCCAAATAATCACAAGAGAGGGAGTAAACTAAGTTTAAAATGAAACTTTTATACAGTTGTGAAGCTGAAATTTGTATCTATTTCCCATTAAAATGATTAGGATGATTTTGGACAGAATTAGGTAACCCAAAGTAACAGATTGACATCGCATTGTTTTATATATATATATCCCTCATATTAAAACAACCTATGAATTAAAAAAATCTAATCATACACATGTAGATTAACCAGCTGATGGGTAAGTGTCCTTTCTTATCAGTACAGGATTTTCTTATGTACCTTCCTGAGGAAACTCTTATCACTGAACTGTAAATATGATTTTTATCAAATGCTAGTTTATTTAACATGATTCTGCCCTAGTCCACATTTGCACCTGTTTTACCCTTAATCCCATGGCCTCAATAAATTGCCATAACCCATGATCCCACTAAATGGCCATAACCCATGGTCCCACAAAATGGCCATAACCCATGGTCCCACTAAATGGCCATTACCCCATAGCCCCACTAAATGGCCATAACCCATGGCTTCAATAAATGGCCATTACCCCATTTCCCCACTAAATGGCCATTACCCCATGGCCCCAATAAATGGCCATTACCCCATGGCCCCACTAAATGGCCATTACCCCATGGCCCCAATAAATAGCCATTACCCCATTGCCCCACTAAATGGCCTTTATCCCATGGTCCCACTACATGTCATTTTAAATATATCTGTGGGGATAAAAATTATGCTTTTTTTTTGCAAATGAGAAATGTTAGTTTGTCTAGTTATCTAATGGAAATTTACCACTTAAAAGTTATTAAACAGCACATGTAACCAACCTTGGGTGGATGAACCAGATGTTATGTTAACTGTTGGGTGGTGCAATGATTTTTGGAAATAACGTCTGGGAAGTAGAACTCCTTTCCATGGTAACTTGGCATTAGGAGCCAATGAGTAGTGATGATGTGCTGGCTGAATAATGGAATGGCAAAGCCTGTTGTAATACTGGACTACTCTGCAAAGAGTGGGAGAATTAGATGGGAATGCGCTCTAATGAGTATACTGTAAGAGAATCATTTACTAGTGGCCTGAAAACAAAACAAGTGTGCCCTTAATGTTGTTTTTGTATGTACTGAAAATGCTGTCCAGAGACAATGATGGATTGGATCTGGATCCAAAATAGAAGATAACTATACAGTATCATATTTTATTTCCCCCACTACATGCTCACAAAACATTTACAGCTTATACTCATTTGGTGAGCACACATCTGTGACCACTTTAGGTGTATGTATTCACTACTACATGTTATAAGTAGTAATGTATTTATTAGAAACTTTCTGGCCTTTGCTGAAAGTACCAGTGACAGGTGTATATCTATAGGGAGTGTACCATTGCTTACAATGCAAGGGGAGTGGATGCTACAGGGTCCCCTCTCCTCCAGGCCCTGTGGAAGCCATTCCCTTTGCATTTTAACCAAGCTGTCAGAGATTTACAGTTTATAACAACACTTTTTAAATTAGTAGTTAGTCTTTTTCCTCTCTGACAGTCCATATGTAAAAAAAATCTTTTTGCATTCTTGGATCTGAACCGGCTTCTGTTATCAATCATCTGCCATGCAACTTAAGGGTAATCAGATTGAAGGCAGAGGGAGAATAGGTATTTTGTGTATGCCAGTTACTCTCTTTCGTGTAAGTGATAGTATAGGGATGAGATGGTATGGGCAGTGTGAGTGATAGTATGGATATGAGATGGAATGAGCAGTGTGAGTGATGGTATGGATAGTATGAGTGATGGTATGAATATAAGATGGTATAAGCAGTGTGAGTGATGGTATGGATAGTATGAGTGATGGTATAGCTATAAGTTGGTAGGAGCAGTGTGAGTGATGGTATGGATAGTATGAGCTCATATAGCTATGAGATGGTATGAACAGTGTGACTCACACTGTTCATACCATCTCATAGCTATATGAGCTCATACTATCCATACCATCACTCACACTGCTCCTACCAACTTATAGCTATACCATCACTCATACTATCCATACCATCACTCACACTGCTCATACCAACTTATAGCTATACCATCACTCACACTGTGTGAGTGATGGTATAGCTATAAGTTGGTATGAGCAGTGTGAGTGATGGTATGGATAGTATGAGTGATGGTATAGCTATGAGATGGTATGAGCAGTATGAGTGATGTTATGGATATAAGATGATACGGGCAGTGTGAGTGATGGTATGGATATAAGATGGTATAGGCTTAATTGGCATTTTCAAGCTTCTAAGTTGAGCCAAAATATAAGGGTGAGGGAAATTTCTCTGCTGCCCAGGGCCATATAGCTTACAGCCCTGATCCAATGTATTTCTTACTTTAAATAATCTTACGAATTCCCTTACATGACAAATAAGCAGATTATGATGTACTGTACATTATTGTTTTCACACGGTTAACTAAAAAAAATGTAAGTTTTACATGGTTAATATTTCCTTCCTTGCTTTTCTAAAACGTTCTATGGAATATCAATGAAAATAATAATGTTAAATTATGTGTTACCACCATATACATATTAAGCTACAAACTCTTCCTCTATTTTAAAACGTTCTTTTCCCTTTTCTCTTTAGCTCTGGAGAAATTTTAGATCTGTGGAACTATGGCACAGTTCACATGGTTGCACCCTTTCTCCTGGGACAGTGTCTGGTCTTTGAAACAGAGCAGGGATTATTGGACGTGTCCTTTTCCATAGCACTGGATTTTCCTGGTGTGCATGTGTACTAAATTCTGTTACATTCTTGTTGGATATATTATTTGCAATTTGGGACATATTAAAGATGGAGCCATCATTATAATTTCGGATTATACGTGAAGTTATATAGACAAATTCGAAATCTAAAAATGTCTTTATAGCTGAAACAATTATTTTAACAAGACAAATCTTTAAAGGACAAATCTGTTTTTAAGGCAATAATTAAGCAGACAGTGATATATTAACTTTAAAGGTACATAATATTTAATATAATCTACCTAATGGTTGGCTGTGTCTCTCTTTTGAATTCTTAATGTTTATATCATGGCATATAACTAGTTCACATTTCCTTTTCTAAACATAGTTACTTCTTTCCTCCTTAATCAGACTTAGGGCATGCAATAAAATTTAAATCAATATGTACCCCTTTCATTGCAACATGGATTTGCTCTACACTAAAAAAGGTGTAAATACAACTTGTCAGCTGAATAAAATGAAAAGCCCCTTAAAGCCGATACTCTGCTGTACTCAGTACCATATCTGTAGAAAAGAGACTACATGTCACCCACGTCACATCAGCTAGACCCCTTATAGATTGGCTACCTCTGTACCTTAATTTATACCGATAAGATTATTATTGCCTGATTCTGCATATACCAAAACTTATTTTGTTTCTAAACTGCAATTCAGAATTCAGGAAGGAAACATTCCCTCTTTATGCTTACAGATAATTTTAAACACCTTAAATCCCTGCATGCACCATTCCCAACATGTTAATTTGAATGTGTTCTTACTCCTAACTCAGAATCAGCTCTTATTACAGTATTAGGGTTAACAGCAGGGCTCGAAGTGGAGGGGTATACGGGGGTATGACATACCGGCACTTCTCCCACTGGTGTAATGGAAACATTTCAAATCTCCATTGACTTTCATTATTTTCTATGTTTCCATACCACCACTTCTAAATGTCCATACCCCCACTTCAAAATTTTCACTTCGACCACTGGTTAACAGTATTAACCCTTCCATAGTCCTATGTTGAATCCTTGTGCAGATCAGCAGTCTTATGGACCAATGAACAGCACTTAGGTTTATCTACCAACTCAATTTTCCCCACCACTGACCTAAATCTCTCTCCCCCCTGTACTTTAGGGGAGTTAGGGGACCGCTCTATCACGCGGATTGCTAAATTCCATACACTAGGGGGGGAATTCACTAACTGACGATTTCCAGAAATCGTCAATGGCTGACGATTTTGCTGACGAATTCCACAAATGTGTATTCACT